>JACXGK010000070.1:121292-161510 GCA_016801125.1 Novumbra hubbsi
GGGGGGGGGGGGGGGGGGGGGGGGGGGGGGGGGGTCATACAATGCCTGGATCTTGAATTGGAAAGGTCATGCCAGCCCTACATTCTGTGTCCAAAGCAGAGAAATCTCTCGGCACCCCCGAGGCGTTGTTGCATAAAGCTGTTGCTCCTATCGTATTACCCCACCTATTGAAGAAGAACAGCGCTTCCCAGGGAGAGGAGAATGTTCTGTGGGTTATTGGGTTGCAGCTGATGAAGAGAAGGAGTGTGTGGCCCGGGTCCATTTGTGTGTGTGTGTGTGTGGTGTGCAGAAACTCAAGCTAGGAAGGTGGTTAGTTTCTTTCTCATGCGTGTGGTGCCATAATATCCCAGTCCAGGAAATGACTGCAACTGAGACTGGACACACCCCCCCCCAAAATCTGGAGTATCCTATGTGCCCACAGAGCACTAAGCTGGACTGAACTCAGACAGCATGAGGTTTGGCCAGCCCTGTGGTGTGTCTGTCTGAGTGTGTGTGCCTCTGTGCATGTTCATTTCTAGGAGTGTTTACATTTAACGCGTTCCCAGGCGTGTGTACTCATTCATGTTGTGTGACTAGTACATTTCATTTGACCCATAATACCAAACCGCCCCCCCTCCTTACAAAAACCCAGAGAGGCTCCCTTCGGCCCGGCCCGCAAGTCCCCCTCCCTCCTGCTGTCACCACCAGAGCCTCCGTACCCAGGACCCATGTCCCCCTCCCAAACTGGCGCTGAAATATGGCCCAGGGTGTCGTTCCTCGTCGTGCACAGTTTCCAGTTTTTCCATACCCCAGTCGCCCATGTTAATCCCCTGGCCAGTAGGCTGTTAACTGCGTGGGAGAGGGAGTAGACTTTTGGAACACTACCCAGTGGCTTACAGCTGGCAGGCTCTAAAGGGAGGTGGGGGTGGGGGGTGGAGGGGGGCAGCACAGACAGATCTCCTGGAGAGTTCAGCCACAGTTGTTTGCACATATGGAACCTTCACATGGATTCCAACGGATCCTCCCTAGTACACGTGTAACGATCTACAGGCACCTCATGTAGCCATAGGTCCTCCAACCCGCACAACAATGCAACATATGTCACTCCACACCATACCTGTAAGAAGCGCCATCATGTCCACCTGACGTAAAAACCCCAAAACACCACCTGCGACCCCTGAATCCATGCGTTGGACCCTGTGTTTTGAGGTGTTCGGCAGGTGCCAGTCCTCTGCATTCCTTCCCTGACCTTGTGCTTATTTCTGCTGCGCCGCCTCCGGGGGAGGTCTGCCTCTGCAAAGCCAACAAGGCAGGGGAGGGATGTGTGTGTGTGTGTGGGCGATAATCTAGAAAGATCTTTGCAAACATGGCCATTTAAAAAAGCTATAATCTTGCTTATTAATCTTTGCTTTGCTACTTTGGGTTGCCTTTAACATACAAAACACACAAAGATAGACATATTTCGGTCTGTATGCTGTGTTTTATACTTAAACACTTAAGTATAAAAGGAAAAGAGTGCTCTTTTTGAAATGCACAGAGCCCTAGAGAGTATGCTAACATGACATATTTATGCATTTGAAAAAACAACAACAGTATTTTCTGCGTGGCAGCTGGGTGTTGGAGAGCCTTTGGGACTCCGACATTATGAATGTGTGAGTCAGCTGACATTGTAATAGAGTGGGAGGACAGAAGTGTACTGTGACTTCCGTTATCGAACCAGCATCCAGGATCTAGCATACAACATCTTCATTAGGTCAGTATCAGCTGGTTTGTGGGCTGCGTACGGTTCCACCCACCACAAAACAATGAGTGTAAGTGGACTGGCACATCCACTGATTCTATTTCTAGGACATCTGCCAATCATATTCTGATTAGCACTTGACATGCGTGTGTCTATGTATATTCGCATGCGTATGTCTATGTATATTCAATGTAAATTTCTACAACCATTGTCAACCAAAGGAGCAGAGCAAATGCTCATTCACATGACATCTGTGCACAATTTTAGAAAGTCCATGTAAGTTCCCTCATTGGCAGGGCTATGGGGGACATATGAATAAAATTAGTGCTGGCAACATCGCTTTAAAGCCATACACAGGGTAAACAGTTACAGACCAAACTATGTTTTCTCTCTGTGAGATGAAGAATGTCTTATGTAACGCAGGGGTCCTATAGCTGGGAACTCATGGGAAGTGGGAGGGACTGAAGAAAAGAAGGTAGAAAGGGAGATTTTGAAAGAGAAGAAGGTAGTGAATTAGAGGGAGTTGTGAAATCGCAGGAAGCCAAGGGTGGGTGTAGTGAAGGAGGGGAAGCTGGAAGGGAAAGGGTGAAGGGAAACAGAGAGTGAACCAAAATGAGGGATGGAGTTAAGTAATAGAGAGAGAGAAGCAATCCCAGGGAGTCAGGTGTTGGAAGTGTGTGGAGGAGGAGCAGAGGAGGAGTTAAGGGCAGAGCCTCAAAGGGAGATCACTGCATAGGAGGACACTGAGCCAAGCCCAAGCCCAGACATGAGAAGGCCTTGTCTCCCTCACAAATGTCTAACACTCGTTCGGGGGTGGGGTCAAAAAAGTTACACATGGTAAGTGCAACTGAACCAAATAAACCCACATTCTTTGTTTCGAAACAGCACGCGTGGCATCGATATGAGACCATGAAACATATTCCACTGTCAAATAGACCACAAAGTAACAACAGGAATATTTTGTTCATAGGGTCATTCTTCTTTTAAACTGATTGTTAACCAAGAACGTTGGGTTTGGATTATATCATGTCTTACTAATTACAGCCATGATGCATCAGATACATTATCTACATGTAGTCCACGCTGTGTTTTGTTCCCTGGCATGCTTTCTCCAGTAAGAAAGTAAGCCATTTGCAAATTGTGGAAAAGATGTCCAGTTCGGCTGTGAACCTGAAACAAAATTAAGACAAAGAAGTATTGTACAGAAGTTGGTGCTTACAGAAATCTAATGCTCGAGACGCAATATTCTGAGTTTGCGTGTATCATATTTTTGATTGAGCTCCGTCTGGAGGTTTGCAATTGTAAATACAATTGAGTCGCAACTTTATCAAGTTTCTGTGCAGTGCGCACTCATATCTGTCCATTTGCATGCAAAGTACACCTTCAATCCTGAATAGTACGTCACAAACACTGTGTGCGCAATTGGATCAATCATTGGGAAGGTGCATCACTTCACCTTCTCAAAGCCTGCCTAGAAAAGGCTGTCAAAACATAGCACTCCAAGAGAGTCTTGTGAGAGAACCCACGGAGGGGCCAACAATCACTTTAAAAGAGCTACAGAGTTCATTGTCTGGGAAATCTTACACCCATCAGCCATATCAAGCTGCTTCAGTCCACTAAAAAGCACAACACCAAAGTATCATTGGAGTGGCTCAAGAACAAAAAGTTTAAATCCCATTGAGTATTTACTCTTTAAAAATGGCAACCTATTTCAACAACCTGGACTAAATCTGCCATTAAAATGGGCCAGAAATGTGCAAAGTTTGTACATACTTACTGCTGGCATTGCAGTGAAGGGTGTCTTTACAAAACATTAATGCATGGGGCATAAAAAAATATTTTTTTCTTACAAATATTCCCTATGTAAAACCAAGTGTGGTTTGAAAGATATCAAACAGAAGTACATTTCAATGTATCAATATTCTGAATAACCCTTGTGATTCAGTAATTGGTCAGTGGTCTGAATTCTTATGCAAGGCACTGTAAATACACAATGCATTATGATTTACAAATTGACCCTTAATTCGATTATATTGAATACAAAACACAAAGTGTTCATATCTACATAAAAATGCTGAAACTTTCTGGGTCAAGCGTTCATATCGACAGCTAGGTTTCATGACAGTATCTTATCAGCCATTATTTTTATACAAATTTTCCCTTTCTCCTTCTCTCTCTCTCTCTACTGTCCTTCCTCACCTCCTAACAAAATCACTTTCTCTTTCTCTCTCCCTCTACTGTCCTTCCCAACCTCCTAACATAATCACTTTCTCCTTTGCATCTTTCTGCTAACACCTCAACTGCCTCACACACTCCGTTCTCTAGATCAACCAACAAATATATATGATATATTTACATGGCTCTTTCATATTTGCTCATTACATTGCTACAGCTAACTATACTAGTTATATAATAGTGTGTGTCTGTGTCCTGGAAAAGTCAGGGAGGGTGTTGGCCACGCAAGTAAATAATACAAACCAGCTGTGGCTTCAGCTTAGCTGCTGCTCCTACCGCTAAGAGCTCAGGATAGAGCTCACAGTGGCGCTCACATATTGTAGACCTCTGACAGCTTCTGTTCCCTAGACAGCTCCAAGTGAAGAGCTCTCATTTGGTAATTATGTCATTGTTAATGTTATGTATTTGGTAATGTTACTGATATAGCTAACCCTACAATTAAAGTGCCCAAATGGTAGAGCTTACACAGCTAACTCTACATGTAGACACCTATCCGTTCCATCCTCTTTGTATATTTGTTCTGTTAGATATTGTTTTTTAGTCAGGCTTTTCTCTCTTTTCATATTCAAATGTTTTCCCAATCCAGTTGTCCTCCCACATAAGTGGTCTGGTCTGTGTATTGTTTTTAAGATGTCTCAGAGTTCAATCTTAGAGTAAGAGTCTCAGAGTTTACTCGACCCAGAAACACAGGTTGTTTGGAAGACCAGGAGAGACATTAGAACAGAAGTTTGAGAGAGTAGGAAAAAGGAAATGAGGTACTGTGGGGCAGAGTGGCGTCCAGGGGTAAGGCACAGAATTTTCTTGTCTTTATTTTGGAAATGAAGCACTGCAGACAAGAAGCAAAAGAACTGATTCAACTTCCAGTTATGTCCTGCTTCAGTTCCGGACTTGAGCTGTTCCCTTCTGGGATGTCCCATCCTACTGAAGTGATCCGAACAGGGGGCTACGACACAAAACGTTCAATAAAACAAGCCCAGAGGACATGAGTGGTCTGTTCCAGGAGGAAGCGGGGAGGCTGCGTTGTGATTAGTGGTTACCGTTTAACTGGAGAGGTATGCATGGTCTGTGGGATGGAAGGGCAGAGGGCAGGCCTCAGCCAAACAGGGTTTTTTTACTGGCCTGGACCCAGGTTCATATAGCATTTCAACGCTGATGCAGGATAAGTTCCCACCTGTCTGTGTATTTCTAATTATGACCCAAAAGGCAGAACTGGTGCCAGAACAGCACTCCGATACCCTAAGGCAAGGGTGGGCAAATATTTTGGCTCGGGGGCCACATCAGGATTTTGAAATGAAATGGAGGGCCACATTTGTTTTTGTAATCTGTTAATCATAATTGATTTGGAGGCCAGAAAAGGGCATTCCGGGGGCCGGATGGGACAGCCTCGCGGGTCGCATTTGGCCCACGGGCCGTAGTTTGCCCACCCCTGCCCTAAAGGCTAGTTTTGCAGGCACAGATTTATTAAGCCTAGTCCTGGACAACAACAAAACAAAATCAAGCTCACTGACTTTATTTTTAAGTCATAGACTAGGAATAGTGTCCGCAAAACCAGCCCTATGAAACTGTAGGTTCTCATCTTTTGCGAGTCAGGTTTGGCAATGTTGTGACCTGCCTATACTGTTGAGATTAACCTGCCTTGATCATGTGACCTGCCTCATCTCCCAACAGGGGGAACAGGTCAGCAGGATGAGTCCGCGCCTGGAGACAGACAGGCCCTCCACCATATGGTGTGTGTCTGTGTGCGAGCGCTGTATTTCCTTGTGACTCTGACGACAGCTCTTTCACTTTTCCACCTGATGCTTTCATTGATTGTACGAAGCCTGAACCACCATGGCGGTGATTGATTGCACACCATAGCATTTCATCAGAACAGCTGATGATCATATCTGCTGTTGTCGTTCTGTTTCTCTCCCTGACAGGTGGTGGCCAAGTAGTTCCAACAAACAGAACAGACATAGTTGGCAAGAGTTCAGTAGGCCTTTCGCAAACACACACACACACACACACACATAAAACGCGACTTAACAGGATTTACTTCAGTCTCGAAAATCCAATCAGGGATACCATCTTATACCATCAATCCTGTTTTCCCACGGACAATCCCTGCAGCTTACCACAGACATGTCACAGAAGCCCTAATCACTTTGGCTTTCTGGCAAAGATATACACAAAAACAGATAAATAAGTACGCTTCCAATCTCAAACAACCATAATAATAGTAGTTTTCTTTTCTATTAAACCATTGCAGCCATTGCAGCGGACTGGGAGTCCATTAGATGGACTCCCAGTCCATCTAACTCCCTCCTCCAGTCCATCCGTCTCCCTCTCCCAGTCTATCTGACTCCCAGTCCATCTGACTCCCTCTCCCTGTCCATCTAACTCCCTCTCCCTGTCAATCTGACTCCCAGTCCATCTGACTCCCTCTCCCTGGCTATCTGACTCCCAGTATATCTGTCTCCCTGTCCATCTGACTCCCAGTCCATCTAACTCCCTCTCCCTGTCCATCTGACTCCCAGTCCATCTGACTCCCTCTCCCTGGCTATCTGACTCCCAGTATATCTGTCTCCCTGTCCATCTGACTCCCAGTCCATCTAACTCCCTCTCCCTGTCCATCTGTCTCCCTGTCCATCTGACTCCCAATCCATCTGACTCCCTCTCTATCTGTTTCCCCATATAACTGACTCCCTGTATATCCCGGCCACAGCTTTCAAGACCACTGAGTAGTATATATCTATTAGGGCTTTAGGACATTCTAGACCAAATCACTTCATGGGACCACCAGGGGATTCTCCAAGTGCGCCCCACGCAGTGTTTCTGCTAAATGTTGTGTGGGTTGTCTCAGCGTGGCCCCGCTCTTCTCCACAGCACGCCTTGCCATTCCCTGACTGCTGTAATCCCGGACTTTCAGTACCACCGCAATTCACTGGCAGCTATCAGCCCCCGACTGAGATATTAATTCAGACCCTCGCCATCGCCTCTACCCTCTACTCAAGTTTAATCACAAACCGTGCAGTAAATGTTTGTGATTCATTCAAATGCCTCAAGGTTTCTCAGTTCTATTGGTGCGGTGTAACCGGGCTACGGCTCCGACATGTCTGCTCAAACTCAGAGCCAAACGTGCTACATCCATACATGTCAACTGTCTTTCAAGTTTCAATGGTTGACTGTGAACCTCCAAATCATCTCACACTGCCATTCAAAATAGCATTACTTCTTCTAGGTACCCTCGCACAAAGTTTTTAAAGGAACTCGGCAAGTTGGTTGACCCAAATATCTTAGACCACAGTTCTTCTGTGGATTCCTGGATTCCTTTTCTTTGGGGTCGTTGTCATGCTGCAGAATAAATTTGTGGCCAATCAGTTGCCTCTCTGATGGTATTGCGTGATGGATAAGGATCTTTCTGTTTTTCTTAGCACTGAGGAGACTGTTACTTCAGACCAAATTCCCAACTCTATTTGGAAAAATGCAGCTCTGAACTAGCAAGGAACCTCCACCATGCTTCACTTTTGCTTGCAGACACTCATTTGTGTACTACTCTCTAGCCCTTCGGCATCAAACTGCTTTCTGCTTCAGCCAAATGTTTCACATTTTGACTCTGAGTCGAACTGAGTTCACAGCACCTGCTGCCTTTTTTCTGCACCCCAATTCCTGTGTTTGGATGCAGAGTTTAGTTGCCTTGTTTCCATGTCAAAGGTGTGGCTTTTTGGCTGCAAGTCTTTCATGATGTACCAGGTTCCCACTGTTGTCTGCCAATACTGAGTTGATGGCACTTCTGGACATCTTCTGAAGAGAAGTAAGCATGCAGTAAGTTCCCTTGGTCGACCAGTGGGTCTAGGGTCCTCAAAGTTTCTTATTTTTTGGTGTTTCTTCAAGAGGTTGGACAGCACATCTGATAACCCCTATATGCCTTGACATTTCTGCCTGGGACCTTGCTGATGCAGAATAACTACTTTGTGTTTTGTTGCAATGTCTTGCCATGGTGTATGACTTTTGACAGTAAACTGTCTCCAGCAACCTCACCTTGTTAGCTGAATGTGGCTGTCCCTCACATTTTTAAACCTCCTACACAGTGAATATCCGAGAAGTAATAAAACAGTTCCTTAAATGCAAACAAAGATATGATTAACATTGCTAGCTGATAAATAAAGCATCTAGATGAATTTACAAGCAGCTACATTTACTAATTACCTTAAAACAACCTCTGCTTACTTATCCTATACAAATCATAACATGGAAAATTGCTTACTTTTTTCTAACTGTATTTTTTACAATTATTATTTAGTGTGATGCATCTTCAATTTCGCTAGGTTTTATTTCAGCAGAGGAAGCAGGCCTGACAGCACAAATGTGATTTCTATTTATTTTAATGTATATTTTGTATTCATTTTATTATGCATTTCTACACTTGGCCCAAATAGAGGAAGCTCTGTAGATCTGTGTGGTTATATCCAGCAATGTGTCTTGGGGTTGGCTGTCCAGTACACTGGCCTAGGGCATGACGCCTTCTTTTCCCACAATGCAGCGGTCTTCCCTCAAAGAGCAGAGGGCGCCATAGGAGCACAACTTTAGAGTCCTCACTAGTCTTAGGCCCATCAAAATACCACTTAATCTTCATCAATAAGAATATTTTCTTACCTTCAAATGTGTAGAAATATGTCAAAAGGATAAATGTGCAGTGAAAACCTGATTTGCCATGCAAGGCATTTTTCTGATGATTTACAAAGGTATATGTTATGATTGAACAAGAATCCTTCACTACATAAAAACCCCATAAGGCTCTGTATTGTATTTGCGTTTGACGTTAATTTAAACTATGCAATTTGCCTTATTGTGTATCTGCTCCTAACTGAGGGGAGGGCTAGAGAAAGACTGTAATCATTGTGACATGATAGACCATCTAAGTGTTTCCCAACCAGGAATGTCAAAGAGCTGTACAGCGCAAACTGTTGCCTCACACAGCTGTCCAAGCCATACACATCTGGCAAAGCCTGCAGTGAAGATGAGACTATGCACCACACCGGGCCGAACGAGTGTGTGTGTGTAAACAAACAGACACACACAGCGTAGAGGTGTCAGACACTGGAACAGGAACACTACCACAGAGATAAACAATCGGACATCTGGCCTGTGGACTGACTGGCTGACTGACAGGCTAGCTGACTGCCTGACTAATTAACTGACAGAGGGACTGGCTGACTGAATGTCTGACTGGCTGATTGCCTGACCGAGAGCTGCAGCGGGTGAATCATTACCTAAATGACCTCTCCACCAATCATGATAGACAGCGACTCAACCTAACCACACTGCTGTCAGAAAAAAACAGCTGACTCTCTGGGTTAACTGCCCTCTGATCAAGTGATTGGACCAACAGCGACGTGCGTGGGGGTGTGTTTGTATCTGCGTATTTTTTGCGTCTGTGTAGATGTGGAGGACACCTGTAGTAGTTTCATAGTTTACAGCAGGGTTATGGATTATAACCCGACCATGGGGCCCACTCGGGAAGGCCTTGCTTTAGGAGAGTCAAAGTCCCCCAGGGCTCTGACTCAAAGCTCTGACGCGGCCCGTCTCTCCCTCCCTTATTGTTCTGTTTCTTTCCCAAACACCTCTACAGGACTCCAGTAGGGGCCCCAGCCAGACCTCCCTTCACAGAGTCACGTACGGTATAGTTGCTGTCCGTTTAAAGGTGTACCGTGTAGAATCCTGCCTCAAACATTTACAAAACAGGCTTCTGTGACACAACTTTGTCACCGCGTACCCGTCCTGAACAAGACTGTAATATTAGTGGCTATTCCACATCAAAATGAGCAGGTTTACCATGAAGGGGACAGCAGTGAGAATGTTTAAAGCGGCTATGCGGTGACTATTAGTCAATGCAAACTGAGAGACAGACTCGCGACAAAGTTTTAAATGGGAAAAATCTTAAATCTCTTGGCACAGTTCTGTATAAAACATCTCATCTGAAAACATCTCCAGCAGATGTCTTCTGGTCATTGAGGCTGGTAGCACAGTCAAAAACGTGTGGTTATACCCAGCAATAGATTAGAAAACCCCAAACTTCGAAAACATTCAAACTCATCCAGCTCCACAGTTGACCCCATCCAATCCGAACCCCCTCAGACAATAAGAATGTGCCTGGGGTCATATTGTAATGCTTTTTAATGATCAGGCCTCCTCTTGGGTTTGTTAACTGTATTCTGCCTTGGCAGACCTCAGCCCTTTTCCCTGGCGGACAATAGGGCCTGTGGGAGGCAGCCAATGGGAGAGAGGCACTGTCCCCAACCCGCTCTCCGCACTGCAATGTGCACACAATTAAGCGCGGGGACGGAGCAATTGCTTAATTGGAAGAAAATAGCTTCTTTATCTAGGCTTCTGCCCACACAGATCTGCTGTCCAGTTACCCACTGCAGTGTGGTCCTCCTGTTCTGCTATTGGCTTGGCTGTCTGGACCTCAAGAGCAAGGTTGAGATATGTTGTGTTAAACTGAGAAGGATTTTTTTAATGACAGTGCTGTTATTTAATATTCAATAAATATGTATTTACTTACTTGACATTTAATGACAGGGCTGTTATTGGATTGGCAGTGTTGTTTGTTCACCTGATGTTATTAGAGGTCTTCAGCGTTTTCGAAAGGCATTGTTTTACTGCTAGAAATACCGAGTGACACCGTCTGTTGATGTGATGGTAACATACCAAGTGGGTTCTGCACTAAAAAATCCATTGAATTATTTCTCAGAACCCTTAAAATGTGATGGGCCCCCATTAAGGATTTATGTGTTTCTGGGCGAATTTTAGTTTTAAACAAATTTGAGTCTACCTGTCGTGGCCCGTGAATGACACCGTGTCACAATCTGAGGACATTCTACTGGCAGTAGATACGTACAGCAACCGCACGGTCAGTAAACAAAATATATGACGGTCCACAGCGCGGCTACAGCTTTGGACAACACCGCAGCGTTAGCGCGCCGGACTCAAATTGGGTCAGTCTGCGATGTCCTCCCTGAACTCTTGCCCATTTCATCGACTCCCTCGGACACGCATGAGCACAGTAACAAACATAAAATATACCAGACCCGTGCATATGATAACGCCTCTTTTCATTCAGTGTAACTGTTTAACTCGACACATGGAAGAAATACAGAATTATATTTGGGAGTTGTACAGGCAATGGGCTTACCTTAGGGAAAATCCCCGTGGATATGGCAGAGCGTTCTTCCCTCTTCGCAACCAAACTTTCCACTCCGGTCTATTTGTGAGAAAATCCTTCTTTTTAACTACGCTGTCGTTGTTCGATGTAAAAATGAACTGATACGTATAAATAAATATACTATGTCAAGTGGGCGGAATGTTTCTAGGCCATATGTATAAACATGGAAAACCGAAGAAAAAAAGCAATAGTCTAAAGGGGAAAGAAACAAGAATGATAAGACCACTAGCAATATAAGGTTATAGCCTTGTGTCGTTGTCAATTACCGGGGATGAGAAAATGTCACGCCACCAGAAACTCGTGAATTTCTTGTGTAAACACCGAAACTGTATCCGTAGTCTAAACTGTTCCGATTTGGAAAATAAAGACCGTATAAAATGCATCAAAATAACCCGTTCTGTTTCGTCTTGGATTCCAATTGCATCGCTTAATGGCAACGCTGGTCAAGTAGGGTGTTCAATGGGTGGTCTTTCTCCAGGGGGTAGCCTATAGGAAGGGTGCGTTGTGCGATACAGAGCCGAGAGATGTCGCGAGGGGGGTCTTCTTCGCTCCCTACGTTTCCAGTTGCCGACTCCCTGTGGTTACAACCAGAGGTGTTGTCCTTATAGCTTTTCTTGTAGTTCCCTCTTATTTGCTCTTTTCTGTTCGCCTATTCAGCCCTCAAGAAGACGTGAGTGGTAAGGTGGTAGTAACCCTGCGGCCGTCTGAGAGGCGAGCAGACACAGCACACCCGAACCGGAGCCAGCCCGTGTCTCCCTCTCCTCGCGCGCGGCGGACTAGCCCCGGCGCTGCCAGCTCAGCGCATGCTTACTGCTCCGCCCATCCACCATGGGCAGTCCTCGGATCTGCTCCAAAAGTCTCTCTCAACTCTCTTCTCGTCTACGTCCCCCTTGGCTGTGCTTTTCTCTTAACTCTTATTTTAAAGAGAAGTTCACTATTTTATAACTTTATTTGAGATGACACCTGAATCTCAGGAAGAAGTCTATGGGCAAAGATGAAGTGAATTTATACTATAATCGGCACATATCTAGGGCTATTAATAGTCATAAAGACGGAGATTTCGTTTTTGCAGTGCAGCAATAAACATATTGCCCGTGTTTTGTTCATGGATACATCCGATACATAGCGTTAGGGAGACGCGACAATAAAATATGAGCAATGAGGTGGTTAACCAGTGACATTGGTTTATCTAATCTTACCACCAGGAGGCGTATATTTACTGAGTAACAGTAAATATAGAACCTAATCATGACTCAGAAAATGCTTTGATTCCAGCCTTGCACTAATACATTTGATCATCTTGATGACTAGAAATACAGTAGGCGTGTCTAGGGATTTAGTGCTGTTCAACATTATTTTTATGCTGTACAATGAAGTGTCATCCAATGAGGTATTCGGTTGTCTCTGAGCAAACAAGATGTTTCTATAAACTAAAGCCAGTTCTTTTTCCACAGATTCCTCTTGGCACTGTTTATCTCTATCAAAAATGTCCAGCTTTTGCCACATAAAAATGGGGAAACTATGTGCATAACTTGCTGGCATTTTTTATAATTTCTCTGTTATGTATAAAAAATACCCTAAAATTAAATATGAGGGTCCGCAACTTCATCCCAAACTAATTCATCATCTGAAAGATACTTTGTGAATAAATAAAGTGAATAAAGTTTGTTTAATATTTTTTATAGATTTGCAAAAATTAAGAACAAAACAAAACGTGCAAAAATTAAGAACTAAACAAAAATTAAGAACGAAAAAATATAAACATATACATACAGATGTATTCACAGCCATTGCAACCTCAAGTCTTTTTGATTATAATGCTACAAGTTTGGTACACCTATTTTGGGCAGTTTCTCCCATTCTTCTTTGCAGAACCTTTCAAGCTCTATCTTGTGTGATGGGGAGCAGCGGTGCACAGCCATTTTCTGATCTCTCCAGAGATGTTCAAGTCTGGGCTCTGGCTAGGCCACTCAAAGACATTCAAAGAGTTGTCCCGTAGCCACTCCTTTGTTATCTTCGCTGTGTGCGTAGGGTTGGTGTCCTGTTGAATCTTGTTGTATTTATGAACCTTTGCCCCAGTCTGAGGTCCATAGCGCTCTGGAGCAGGTTTTCATCATGGATATCTGTACATTGCTCCATTCATCTTTCCCTCCATCCTGACTAGTCTCCCAGTTCCGGCCGCTAAAAACATCCCCACAGCATAATGCTGCCACCACCATGCTTCACTGTAGGGATGATATTGACCAGGTGATGAGCAGTGTCTGGTTTCCTCCAGACATGATGCTTGGCATTCAGGCCAAACAGATCAATCTATGCGTCATCAGACCAGAGAATTTAGTTTTTCATGGTCTGAGGGTCCTTCAGGTGCCTTTTAGCAAACCCCAGGTGGGCTGTCATAGGCCTTTTATTAAGGAGTGGATTTTAATCAATTTTGGAATAAGGCTGTAATATAACAAAATTTGGAAAAAATAAAGCGCTGTGAATACTATCCGGATGCACTGTATACTGTGACCTCGGATAGTATTCAGTCCCCTTCACTTTCTCAACATTTTGTTGTGTTTTGGACTAATAATTGATAATAAATTTTTGCCATCAATCTACAACCCTATTTACTAAAAAGTTGAAAATCTGCAAAAAAATGCAAATAAAAAAGAATGCAATGATGAAAATATTTAATTGTAAATATCAACATAAAACATAACATATCAAATGTTGAACTAGTGAAATGTTACTGTTTTAATAAATAATATATGCCCCTTTTGAATTTGATATTACATATTTAAAATAAAAAATTTACAGGACATGTTCATTAATGTGTTGTGTCTCTCCTGCTTTTAACAATACTCTGTAAACGTTTAGGAACTGAAGAGACCAATTTCTGTAGTATTCAATGTGAAATGTTTTTCCATGCTTGCTTGATATAGGATTGCAGTTTCTCAACATTTCAGGGTCTTCTTTGCCGTATTTTCTGTTTCATTATGCCCAAAAGTTTTTAATAGATGACAGGTCTGCAATGTAGTCAGGCTTATTTAGCACCCTTCCTCTTTTACTATGGAACCAGTCCCTTTCCTTTTTAGCCCGGGGGCACAGTGTCCATGATTCTCAGAAATAATTAAATATTTAGATTTGTCAGACCACAGGACAGTTTTCCACTTTACCTCAGTTTCTCTTATTTAATAGCCCAGAGAAGGTGGCAGAAGTTCAGAATATTTTATATCTGGTTTCTTATTTGCCTGGTAGAGTTTGAACTTGCATTTGTGGACGCAGCGACATACTGTGTTCACAGACAATGGTTTTCGGAAGTGTTCCTGAGTCAATGCAGCAATTTACATAACAGAGTTGTGTCTTTTTTTAATGCAGTGCTGCCTGAGGGCTTGAAGATCATGACCATCCAATATTAGTTTTCTGTCTTGTCCCCTGCAAATAGAGATTTCTCTGGTTTTTCTGAATCTTTTCATGATTTTATGTACTGTACTGTAGATGATAAGATCCCCAAACGCTTTGCAAATTAATGGTCAGAAATTATCTTCTTAAATTTCCTGTGCAGTCTTTCAGAGTGGTGAACCCCCACCCCCACTCCTACCAGACCCATCCTCTGTGGGTGATGTTACTGGCCTGTTGACAATTGACCACATTTTTGTGTGATATTCCACCAGGATTAGCTTTACAGCAGTACACAACTTTTTTAGAAAGGTGTTGTTGTCATCACATTTAAAGTGGCCATGTATTTTTTCAAAAACAATAAATTGTCTCAGTTTCACAATGTTAT
This sequence comes from Novumbra hubbsi, assembly GCA_016801125.1. NCBI lineage: Eukaryota > Metazoa > Chordata > Actinopteri > Esociformes > Umbridae > Novumbra > Novumbra hubbsi. The sequence goes on from JACXGK010000070.1 coordinate 136,221, forward strand.
TTGTTGCGTTTGTAACATTTTCAATAAGGATACATCATTTGCACATCATTGCACTCTTTAAATGATCCGTCTTATCTTTTTGAAAACAGGGTTGTAGTATACCTTTCAAATTCACCTTGATATAGATTTATGTTAGTTGTATTTTAAATACGTATTTTAATTACAAAATAAGATTTTGTCATTTAAATTTGATTGGGTTGATGAAAATGGCTTAATATGTTGTATAAAAAATACTTCTTGTATCCTCTGACAATTTTTTTTATTTTGGTGGTTACCTTTTCTTTCTGTGTGTAAGATTGAGTAGAGTTGTGCAATGTTGAATGTTTACTACTTTCTCATGTTGTTACATTTGTGATACAAAAAAAAGTAGCTGCCCTCATGGTTAACGTTAGCTTGTTACATTCAACCTATGTTTTCGTTGGTTGCGCACAGAAAGAAAATATAATCATGCATTTCAGTTGTACAACATTACATAATGTCACGATGTGGTGAAACTTGTTAAACATGTTATTATATTAATGATTAACAATCAAATGATTCTCAAATTATTACTTAGCATCTAGTTGCAATGAATAATGGTGACATCAGTTGGTTTGCCATTGAGTCAGTATTGCTGATGCAAAGTAGCCCCTTCATTACCAAACCCCAAGCTACTAAATAAGGATAAAGAAATTGTCATTAGCAAATTGTTGGTTAAACATGAAACTGTTGGGTACCTTAAAACTAACATTCATCTGGGTGATCACAGGGATATGTGAATATTTGATCTGTTAACTAGTTGCAAATGTCGACAATTAAGTGAGTGTACTGGTGGAGGGATAGATCAAATAGAACTATATAGATAGAAGGTTTGCAAAGTGATTTTATGCCTCCCGGTAAAAGTAGTTTGAGTACTTTTAAAATACAAATATACGGTCGTTTATTTTTATACATGATGTGGCTGCTGTATTAAATTAAGTTAATTGGTATGTTATTTTAAAATAGATTATGTAACGTAGCCTATCCCTGCAGGTCTCCAGAAAACGTATTTTGAACAACTGTCCAATCCATACAGCAGCCCTCCCACCAACTCAGGTGGTACGGTAATGTGCCAATTTGCACAGACTTTTAGCACCACAATATGATTCTGAATATCATTGGGATGCAGGGCGTTGTAGAACGCTGCGCTACTCTGGAATTTGGAGGTTTGGAAAACATGTGGAAAACATGTGTTGTGGCATGGCTGGCACAACACACGTGACTGCATCGCCAAACTAGAGCAGAACAGTCCCACCCTGTGAGTTTCTTACACCTGAGAGGGGAGCACACAACAGGCTTTAGACCAGAAGTTAACCCGCTTTTAATCTAGGTCCAGTCCAAATGTATTTTTCAGACCGTAACTGAGGTTGTCAAGATTTTATTTAGGGTAGATTAAGTCTAATTTAGTTGAGGGTTCAATTTCCATAGAGGACAGATATGAATATGAAATAATATGAATTAGGCACTCAGTATCCTACTATATTTCTTTCTAGACAATAGCCTTTGCAAAAATCACAAAAATTATCTGTAAGAAACGTAATATCTGTAAGAAATAGACAGCCTACATTATTCTGTGCTAAACTGAACAAGACCATTTTATAAAGCAGTAATAACCTATCACGCAACAATTCATACATCATTAGCAGCAAGTGTTTAGCAAATTGTTACACCAGCAAATAACCACCCGTCACATTTAAGTCAACACTAACAAACGTTGGGCATTACACATTTCCGGGTGCAAGGGTACCGCTCCCATTTTGTAGCTCAGGGTCTGTTCTGCCCTTACGGCAGACACGAATAAAACAGAAATAGCGATTAGGTAATTCGAAATTGTTCTCCTCCCTTAACCCAAAATGGTGAACAAATTCAGATGTTCAATGTCAACCTCTCGTCGCATTTCTGCCTCTACTCTCCTGGTTCGAGCCCTCCCTCTTGGTTGCTGTTTTTATAAGCATTGCCAATTCGTCAGCTGATCCTGCCGATTCACTTTTATAGCGCTAAGAAAGAGTGCACGCACCTACAAGTATGTTATCCTCCGCTCTCTAAAACACGCTTCGAAAACAATCCAAATGTATAACATTAATAACAGCAATATAATGCCATGCCACCCTTTTTATTCTTTAAATATAGTGTGATTTATAGAAACATTATATATCCTAAAATGTCTTTCAGGCTACTACTATTATTCGAAACATGGCATAAACGTTCCTTAGAACCAATCATTGCAAAATATTGTAAATGTGAACTATGATTAAATCCACCAGACTACGTGCCTTGCCTGCTCAAGTGTAGATTTAAATAGTCCTTTGTTTACATGATGCAGTCCCTCTATCCGCGGAAGGAGGCTTTTGGTGGAGTTGTGTGATTCCTACCAGCTGTTTCCCGCCTTGAAAGACATCCGATCAGCTGCAACTACACACATACAAGTACATGCAGAAGGAGAGAGGAAGCGATATAGAAAGCGCCACACACAACGAGGGAACCCCATCAGCTGGAAGTAGAGTAACATTACAACTCCGAGCACTCAGCTACTTCGTACAAGGATTTTTCCTGTTATGAAACAATTGTAGTCCATTAAGCAAAGGAATTTGCATTTGAAGACTGGACCCGATTTAAGAAAACTAATTATTTTGAACAAGGATTTGGGGGAATCAAAACAGGAGAGGGAAGCATGGAGTATTTTATGGTACCAGCTCAGAAGGTGCCCTCTTTGCAACATTTTAGGAAAACCGAAAAAGAAGTCATTGGGGGTCTTTGCAGGTGTGTATGCACTTTTTCTATTTCATCTTAGAAATGTGTTTAACCAGCTATCTCTGCTCCAGTGCGCACTTAGCGACCGTGGTGTGGCAACATGCTTGATTTGAGCTCTATGTTATTGTGTACACGACCCACATCATAGACGGGTAGAATATTACCTCAATTAAAATGCCATTATTTACTAAGCATAGAAGACGATTAGGTTCAGCCCTTGGTCACATACTTTTACCGTTACTTTATCTATTTATTTACGAAGTCGATTAATTTAGTAGCTAACAAACATAAACCACGTGGTTACATGCACACGCTGGTCTGTCGCGAGTGATTCCCGACGGTTTAGGTATTTTCCCAACTGTTAGATGTATGTTTTGGTATGGTTACGATATTACACAGGAGTAACTGTATTTATCCCAGCGGTTAACCTGAGTTTAGCTCCCACTCAAGTGCTGTGGGGGTACTGACTGTTTGCTCAGTTCTTCGGGGATAGCGCGCTGAAGTTATTGTGGGCAGTGCGGCCATGCTTGTGGCTTGTGCTAAAGTGGTGGGGCATCTAGCTTCGTCTTGCCACCGGTTACTTCACAATTCCTAATGATTTAAGTGAAATTCACACCGTGAAAGTTAAAGCTATCGTATCCATGCGACAGCATTGCGGGTTTCTTAGTATTCTTAGTATTATTTCCATCCACTGTAGTGTCATTTGCACTGCGTCTTTTATCCCGCAGCTCAGCCATGCTGCCGCATGGACAGGCGGAGAGGAAGCGAATTCACATTGTTGCAATGGCGGAGGGCTCGATTACTGTTTCTGAAAGCTGTAATGTAAGGGGTTGCGTAAATGGTGAAAACGAAATTGCTGTGTTTACATTTAAATTGATTCATTTCACCCAGTGTTTGTATGACCCATTCTGCATTCGCAATCGATTAAACAATAAATTGTGTTTTTTATAAAGGGGGTGTGTATCATGAGGCCCGTCGTCTATGCGCCTGCAACCTTTTCTCGGGAGGGAGACGGAGGGATGAATTGGTTGGTGGGCGTGGTCTGGGAAATGTAGTTCCTTTTCTTCTTTTACATTTGTTCAAATCCTAATGTTTAGGATATAACAAAGTTGAAATAGTGCAAGTAACACCTTTTGTTACAAAATGTGGCCATAGCATATGAAAAACCCATTATTTTATACTTTTGCACATGTACAATATGTATATGCAATACTCCATTAATATCGTGTACTGCACTGTAATAATTAGCATTTTGTGCATATTCATTAAGGACTGTTTAAAAGTAACCCAGTAATATACTGTTCTGGGTCTAGTCTGTCATGCAATGCTTGGTTATATTTGTGTTGGGGCCAGTTGTGATTTGGCAGAGTCTGGTTTCTGGGACGTTAGGAAGCAGCAGACCAGGTTTTTCCCAATCTGTGTCTGCACAATTGTTCTCTGTTTGCTCTGAGGCAGCTGAATCACTACTGATAAGAGCCATGCTACTGTAAAGCTTCTGAGCGATACCCTGTTTGATACAGAGGAAGTGAGAGGAAGTTCAATTAAAAACGTCTCCTCCCAAATCGAATCTATGTGGGTGTCATGGTGTACAAAACAGAATAATGAATGCATTCATGGTTGGAATTCTCACAGGCTGTGGGTTCAGTGTGGATATCTGAGTTTTGAGACAATAGATTTTCTGCCTGGGAAGCAGGAAAATCAACATGGTGTAGTGCATTGGGCTGTGTGAGGCGTCTGCTGAGGTTTTATTAGAAACCCTTAGCAAAGCCTCTTCTGTTCTGCACTCTTAGGGTTTCTTGGGGCATAGTCAAGATTGGTATATCAAAGACATGGAATTTTAGCTTTCATTGTATTTTAAGTAATTGCTTTAAATGTCTGGTTTTAGATGTTGTGTATTTCATACAGAAAGTATTCAGATCCCTTCATGCAATATGCCATAATGAACGGCTCCCCCTCACTTTTCATTAAGATACTTAAAAGCATGAAGAATAATAATGGGAGATAAAAGATTTATGGTTACATATAGTTGACGGGCGAGCCACTGAATATTTTTGGTGAGAGGCGACACCGGTAGTGCCACAGGCGCAATTCAATGCAAAAACAATTGTTAGCGGGAATGTGACAAAGATGACAACAAAATATTTTAATATGACACAAGGATTTTAATTGGGTATATTTAGCTCAGCGTCCTGTGTGTATTCTTGAGGCATCTTAAGACTTGATTGGACAGGGCTTTATGCTGGTGTATTGAAAAGCTGAACACGAGTCACACATTTAGAAGCACACTTTTTCTTTTTTTAAATTGTTGTTCTGTCAGTTAACCACAACAATTATGGACAATAACAGAACTGGCAATGTACAATGTGGAAAATTTTACTTTAATATTGAATCTGACCTTTACATTGCTCTTCTGGCAAAATATTAATGGTGTTTGATTAATGTAGCTGCTGCTGCTGTTTATAAAAACAATAGATACAAATCAAGTATCGTGTTGTGTTACATTTATTGCACTGAGTTGATGTATACAGATTCTGCACAGATAAGCCGGGTAGCTTGTTTCAGATGATGATCAAATTCATCACAGATGGGCCAAGAAGCCTGAAAATAATTTGCCAGACATCGTGTTTGGATTTGCTTCTAAGACAATAGTTCATTAATAACTACTAAGGGTGTTTCTTAGTAGCTGGGAGCCTGCAATGCTTGATACGTATGCATGCATTTTCGCTGTGGTTGAAGTTGGCACTCGTGCATGAGCAAGTTCTTTATTTCATACGTTTGTGCACAAATATATATTTTTCGTATGCAAGGGACATTGTTGTATGGTTGAGTCCAGATGGGCATTAATAACAGACACCTGTCTATTTAAGGTCAATGCATGTCTGGAGTTATGTTTTTTGTACTATTGGCATGAACTTTCCATTGTTTGGAGTGAGTTCCATTAACCTCTAATGCATCGGGATCTCAGATTTCACTCTCTGCATGCAGACAAATCAAATTTGGTCATTTGTAAATGCTGTTAGAATAGTCAGTATTAAAACTTTTTTTTGGGTAAATATTATGAATTTGAGTATTAAGGCCTGCAGTGTAAAGAAAGCTGTAGGCCTGAATGACAAAGACTCATGGCTAAATAACGTCCATACAGTGTTTGTTAAAGCTTCACAATGGCTGGGACCAGTGGACTGGTCAGATTTAGAAAAGTATCAACGGAAAATGAAGGTCCTTGAAAACTGTGTTAAAGATTTATCACAACCTCAAGTCCAAAACAATACTGGAGAGGCTTTGGGACAAGTCTGAATCTCTTTGAGTTGCCCAGCAAAACTTAAAACAGATTGAACATTTGTGGGGAGACCTGGAGATCGAAAAATCTCCCCAACCAATCTGAGATCTTGAGAGATTCAGCAAGGACGAATGAGAGAAAGTGCCCAAATCCAGGAGTGTATCGCTGCTGTTAGAAATACCCAGGAAGATCTGAAGCTGTGATCACCGCCAAAGGCGCTTCTACAAAGTCCTGAATAAAACGTCAAAATAATTATGTGCATGAGAAATGTCAATATTTTATTGTCAATACATTTGGGTGCAAACAACGTATTGGGTTCATCATTTTGGGCTATTTTGTGTAGCGTGATGGCAAACAAAAATATAAAAAACAAATCTATAATATTATTATAAAAATAATAATATAATAATAATATTTTCTGATAACACTACACACCTTCTAATTATTTGTAAAAGTTCATGCTCCATACAAATCGGATTGTAAAATCCTAACTTGTGATTCGGGGGATTTAAAAGGGTTCGCTTTCACACCTTAGACTTTTGACGGCACCAAGCGTAAAACCTTACAACCTCTCCCCCCCCCCCCCGCAGCCTGGCAAACATTCCCTTGAACCCTGAGACGGCGCGTGATCAGGAACGGCGAATCCGACGAGAAATTGCCAACAGTAATGAGAGGCGCCGCATGCAGAGCATCAACTCCGGCTTCCAGTCGCTCAAGACACTCATCCCCCACAGCGACGGAGAGAAGCTCAGCAAGGTGGGTCAGAGGGAGGAAAGGAAGGGAGAGAGAGAGCTCAGCAAGGTAGGTCAGACTTTGGTTTGATTTACACTTTTGTCATTTAGCAGACATGGTAGTCCACAGCAAGTTAATTCAGTCTTCTTTAGACAGTCAGGTGCTACAACCTCTTATCAGAAATGCAGTAAAAAAAAGGGTGCTACAACCTCTTATCAGAAATGCAGTAAAAAAAAAAGTAAAAAAAAAAAATAAGAATTGTCATACTTAATGAACAAGTGCAAAGTCTGTGTTTATGAGGAGCTTCTGATGTCTTTTTTGATGTTGGTCATTTCATATGTTTTTAGAAGATCACTGTCCTTCCCCAGGACAGAAGTACTTTATGAGTTGGTGGGATCGCTCAGCATGAGGCTAGAGACAGGGACAGTCAGTGGGTTAGTTGGTAAAAATCTACAGAAGCCGCATACTTGATGTCTGTAAGATTGTCAGGCTTGTATTACTCCCAGAACTTCTAAATCAATATTTAACAACTACGGATACTTTGCAGCAAAGTCTTCCTCAGGACCAAAGTAATCAAAGTATATTAATGTTTAATGTAAATGTTGTACCTGCAATGTAGAGCTGCGTGATGAATTTAATTAGAATAGAAATTGCAATATTGACATGTGCAATATCCAAATAGCCAACTTCTGCATTTTTCATAAAAAAAAAAAAAAAAAAGGTAAATGGAACAGGTGTCACGTGAGCCCAAAGGCATGTGTGGTCAGTCCGTAATAGTTGTTCTTGCTGGTATTTAAGTATTTTTGTAGATTACTGTAGTTAGTTTGAGTTTACACTGCAACTGCTAGCAAAGATGTCTGCTTTAAGCTAATGATACCAAGATGTCCCATTGTCCCACGTATACAGCAACATGGTTCTTAAGAATTTCAACTACAATGCTAGTGCCTAGAAACATCAATATCCCTCCAGGGTTGAGATAGTAACTGCCTATGGCAACGAAACAAACATTGTATACGCCATTGCATTATGTTTTGAAACAGGCACCTTAACATGAGTTACAGTAATCAGAATAGTAACGCGTTAGTTATCTCATTTAAGTAATCCCTTTCTTGTTATTTTTCCCGGGCCGTCTGGAGGAGCCGGCCAAAAAGAGCAAATGTCACCAACCGACACGTTGTTAAATAGCGTAGCGGTTAGAGACCATGTAGTAGACCGGGTTCCGATCATCCTCACCATGACCAGTAAACATAGCCATTTAGGATTTGTTTTGGAAGACTAAACCTTTGCTGGCTACAAACTGAAGCGTGTAACTTCATTATAGTAAGCCTAAATTAAAACTGTTTACTAAATCTGCAATTGACAAACTGCACCAACAAGGAACATATGAAGGACGGAAAGATGGCAGCAACAACTCTTCCAGATAAAGGGCATGATACACCTACCAATGCCACTTGTCCAGCTCCCATTGATATCAAAACAATATGTTGCATCAAATAGCTGTTGGTTCAGCTGAAGGAGTGCCGGCTTAAGCTTTTTGGGTGCCCAGGGGCCCCCTATCAGTCGGGGTCTCCCTAACAGTTGGGCCCCTAAGCAACTGCTTTTGTCGCATATGCCTGGAGCTTCCCTGAGCCAAAGGCTGAGCTTGGCTGAGCTTTGTGATTCTATTGATGCAGTTTACTATTTTGACTACATCATTGGTGCCCTCGCATAAAACCAATCACAGAAGACGCTGTTGTGTTGTTTTTCTGAATAATTTCAGTCATTATTCATCTCAAGAAAAATGTATGGGTTATGCACATTATTGCAATGAGATTTCAAATTGCAGCTTTCTTTTTAGACGTTTTTTTTTCTCAGTATACAAGGCTACAGCTGTTATATTTGTTCTTCATTGTTCACTGAAATCTATCTAGTGTTGGGCTGTTAAATTAGCCTGACATGAAAATGTGGAGGCACTTGCAATGCAAACTAATTCATTGAATTAAGAGATTCTTGATTAAAGAAATAAACACAAATATTCTTTGTCATTATGGTATATGAATACTTGAGAGAATAGGATTGATCCCTCTTGCTGTATAATGATTGATAATGTAATATGCTAGTGAGTGACACTGACTATTTAATTCTACAATGTCCCATTAAATGTGTGCCTTCTGGGCATATGTGACCAATATAGAATCAAAGGACTGATCATAATGTAACTTAACGTCTTACTATCTACAGCAAGTAAATAAGTTACATAACTAGTGTGTTCCCTAACAGTGCTTAACATTAACCATTTTTATTCCGTTTTATATCACATTATGTTGGCTATGATTTCTATGATCTGTTTTTTACGTTGCATTATCTATGCTGTTTGCACCACGTTTGAAAATCGTGAATCATAACATAACAATAAACCATCATCTTCATAATTGTAATTTTGGCCTAAAAAATTGCAATCCAACATGTTATCCAAATCGTGCAACCCTGCATATAATTTTGCTTCTGTTGTAATTGTACATACTCCTCTTTAGGCGGCCATTTTGCAGCAGACCGCAGAGTATATCTTCACTCTGGAGCAAGAGAAGACAAGGCTACTGCAGCAGAACAACCAACTGAAACGTTTTATCCAGGTCATTTTGCCTTACTTGTTTTTCCTTATCCCTCCACTTCCGTTCCGGTTTAGCAATTTTAGCAACTCACTGTGGGTTCAGGAAATTAGAAGATCATGACACATTACCTCTGTACATATTACCAAGTCATTTTACCAGAATGTATTTCACCATTAAAGTAACTCGAGGAGAGTGCGTTCTTCAACTAACAACCACAATCAAGGCTGCTGTCTTCAAACCTAGCCCAAGGGGTCATTAGAGAGCTATGAGACACGCAACCATGTCTGGCATCCTACTGCATCTCACGTTAAAAACGCATAAATTCATCCAAGTGCAAAATCTTCATGTAAATGACTGTTAAATTGGGGGTTTCAGATACCCATTGGGCACTGCCATGTTCCTTAGATTTGGGATTGGGAGGCTCTGGATTCAGACACCCTGTGGGCACTCCTATGTCTTTCTAGCTGTGATGGTGTTACTGGTACTGGACACTCTGCAGACACTCCCATGGCCTCGAATCTGTGATTGGGTGGCTTTGGGTCCAGAAATTATGTGGGTCCTCCCACATACTCAAATCTCTGATTTGGAGGCCGTGGTTCCAGAACAAAGGCAGTGGTTTTGAAACGAACCTGTACACCTGCCCAAACACAATGTTGCAGTCAGAGCAACATGTTGCATCTCACCCATTTCTGTCTGCAGTGCTGCCCAGGACATTGTCTTTTACTGAATCAACCTTAAAGATAAAAACAAAAGTTAATTCATAGAATAATATATGCATAAACAGAAGGAATCTCCAGTCGACCATATCCTCTTCCCTGGCTGAATAGTTTTCTTCCAATCTCTATTCCCACCCACAGGAATTCAGCAGCTCTTCCCCAAAGAGGAGGCGAGGGGCAGAGGAGAAGGATGAAGGGATTGGATCCCCAGACATTCTGGAGGAGGAGAAGGCAGAGGACCTGCGGAGGGAGATGATTGAGCTGAGGCAGCAGCTGGACAAGGAGCGCTCAGTCCGCATGATGCTGGAGGAACACTTGCGGCAGGAAGAGGTAGGAGACAAAAACCTGAAGAAAAGGGCAGCACACGCATAATACCTCATACTGTAACCAAACCCGGTGCGTAACTGATCACTATTACTGGAGTCTCACGCTATGTTAGCTAAGTGATAAACAAGTATTAGCCGAGCATAAGGTTGCATTGTTGACAAAATTTGCTTAAATTCCCACTTTCTTAAGACTTCTCTTTTTTAAATAAAGGGATATTATTGTCATATTCTAGCTTCTTAGACTAATGCAGGCTGTAGGTAATTCTCTGGCACAAACTCTTTCTGTTTGCATGTGAACCAAGGAGACCCTGCTTTCCATTCCGGGGTTTAATAAAGCATACTCATTAGCAGGTTTGCCCAAACAGGCAAACCTGTTGTGTTGTGTTAGTCTCCAGGCTGAGCCCCAAATGTGTTAACCCCTCAGGTCCGCTGTGTGGTGGTGGGTGGTGCTGGTGGTACTCTGCCTGAACGTGGGTTAGGAAATAACTCCAAGCAGCAGGAGAGAGCCAGCACCGCAACTCGAAGCCCGCAGGTAAAAGAAACACTCTCACACACACACACACATATATATTAGGGCTGGGGGAGTTAACAGGTTAATCTTTGCGATTCATTTGAAACGTTTAACACGTTAAAATAATTTAACAGAGCACCTTTTTTGCCTGGATCACAAACACTATAGTCTCGGTTTTAACCACTCACTGTTCTGACAGCTATTTTGAGTTAGTGATGAGAAGTTCAGATCTACTGACCTTTGAATCTCGTTCAGCAAAATGAAATAATATTTTTTTAAGTCATTTCGTTCTTTTTCCTTTTGCCAGGGGCTGGGTGTCTGACATTTAACAGCTAATAGTGAATATGTCCACTATTGCAAACTGTTAACCTTCCAAATGCAGAACTCTTAAAGCATCTATTAAATCTATTAATTACAATAGGCTGATGCACCTTTGTCAGCAATTATAGCCATGAGTCTATTTAGATATGTCTACTAGCATTGGACATCTGTATGGAGCAATCTTTGCCCACTATTCTTTGAAAATTGCTGAAGCTTTGTCAAGTTGGATGGGGGGGGTGATTACTTTTGAGATCTGCTGTATTTACTTAAGCAGCTTGAAATCATGTCATTTCTACCGCTTGGCCCAATTTGCAAGAACAGTGCAGCACAATCAGCCTAATCAGCAAAAATGCGTATAAACTTGATTGGACAAATTATTTTGCCTGATAAGTCAAAACATTTTGTCTTTTTTTTTTTACAGCCTTGTGTGTTCCACTCTTTGTTTGGGGTGTTATGGTTTTTGAAGCCCAAAATAAATCTTGGTTGACCAAGACTTTTCTGTATGCATGAGCTGTGGCAGTGTGTTTATTTTAATATAAAAATGTGGAACTTGAAAATGAATGTCATGTTCTAATGCTCTTGAAAACACTTGCGTTTTCAGTAGACCAGTATACATTTTTTCTAGAAAGCTGTATTGTGCACTGTGGAAATAGGAAACAACTTTCTACTGGCCCACTGCAAAAGTCTTAACTAAACAATTGCCTGCGGATGAACCAGTCAACCCGTGTACTTAAGGGGGGCAGCTATGCATCTCCCCCAGTATGAGGTTTTTAACATGCGCACCACAGATAATGTGAGGAAACTCAATTCAGCTAGCTAAACACATCTTTGCATTGAAGAATGTGCTCATTCTGTGCCAATGCGCAATGCCGCATGATGCATGCTAGATAATCAGACTATACCACACCGTCATTTCCTTTGTCATGGACACTTTCCAAATCTCCCTGTTCCACCTGGTTGTACTTGATGCTTCAAGCATCCTGGTACACGCTTTGTTTTTACAGACTATTCAGCGATATCAGGTTGTTTATTACATCAGCAATTCATTCTGTTGATATTATACGTTATATACAAATGTTTTTATTGTAGCAATTAGACAACAGATGCTGTTTGACCTGCAGTTTTCATTGACCTCATATGTTACTTTTCTCTTAAAGATCCAGCCTCGTTTTCGATTACTATATTTGTATTTTCCCACAAGTTATCATGTGATAATGTAGCCAACATCAACAGGGAGGCTTGTGTGTTGTTCAGAAAAGCCCCTGGAACATTTCAGGAAAACACATTTTTGATTGGTTGTCAATGTTGTATTATTGGAGGGCAAGTGTAAAATCCCTCTAATAGTGATCTTAACAATAACCTAGTTGTTGAGAAATAAATAGCCCCATTCAAGCAGGGACCTTCCTCTTTTCAATTTTCAGCAGTGCTCCTGCTTATAAGAATACCAACAGCTGTTAGAGGAGTCGTGCATTCTCACTGCTGTTCATGTTCCTATCTAATTATCCTGTTTGTGAAAGATATTAAATCAACTTTGTTGGGCTGTGGTGATGGGATGTGGTGCAGGCAGGAAATTCAAGTCTTGCTTACATGAATTCAGAGTCAAATAAGCACTAAATTGCAGCAGGAACTGAAACCGATCACCGATGCGACACTTACGTCAGGATGTGTCAAGACGTTAAATCAGAAGACATTATCCTAACCTTCCTAAGCGTGACACACAGCCGAGCTCTTGGTTTACCGTGCCTGTCAACGGCCCTGACACATTTACTGTCACCTCTCCACTACAAGAGTACAGATCATGCCATGTTCCGACTGGGACTTTGACAGGCCTGGAATCCGGGTCACAGAAGTTTCCCCATCTCTCACTCTTGCTCTATCTCCCGTTACCACTGTAGACTTCCTCTCTCGAGGACAGGCGTGAACAAACATGCTAATGTAGAACTGTCCTGAGTGGGATGGCTTTTTATAAGTAAGGAAAACTGATTGTTGATTGCATGAACATATAGGAAGTCCACTCACTCCTGGCACACTCTTGCATTTTGCTTCTTTAAAATTGTATCTGAGAGAGGATTGTTTTTCTACGGATCTTCACAGCTTTACTTAAAATGTAGATGAGGTTTTATGGAAAGAATAAAGAGAAATCCCTTTGTATGACGATTAAAGTCCGCTTTTTGTGCAAGGGTTCTGTTGACTTTTCACTGTCCACCGAGGCGGCATCCATTGGTGTCCACCAGAGGGCACCAGAAGCTATTAAGATAAAAGTCAATTTCATCTTACTACGTACATAAATAATAATAATGCCTGTAGCCTGTTGTTAGTTATTCTGGCTGCATTTAGACAAATATTTCTATGTTTATAGTAATGGGTCTTTTGAAAAAACCTTATTGTCAGTTTTTGAACAGACTTTAAGTTACATTTCTTCCTGTCTGCTGGTATGGCGAGGTGTTGCCATGATGACAACAATCCAACGCCTGTCATTCAGGACACAACCATTACCGTTTTAAATGACCAAATAACCAGAATTTAAAAAAAACTATGAACAACATTTAGAACTTTTTTGTATCCCTTTGATAGGTGTCTAGTTTTTTGTCTCAATTTAGGTGACTAGTTTGCAAGGCACATTATCTTATCTTGATGACATGAATCTTTATTTATGTTGCAGTAGGTTTGTAGGTCAATGATTCTGTGCAGACCAATTTTTTCTAGTCACACACAGGCACAATCTTAATCTGTTTTATAACCACCCCCCAACAGATACGGGCTCCCAGGTCGCCCCCCGCTCCCACCCACCATGCCACAGTCATTGTTCCAGCCCCTGCGCCAGTCCCACTTCCCCATCACGTGAACGTGGTAACCATGGGCCCGGCATCCGTCATCAACACAGCGTCCACATCTCGCCAGAACCTGGACACCATTGTGCAGGTGAGATGCACAGATAGTCCTTTGAGTTGGTGTGTAACTATCACAGAAAGTCCTATGAGTTGGTGTGTAACTATCACAGAAAGCCCTATGAGTCGGTGTGTAACTACCACAGAAATCTCCTATGAGTCGGGGAGTAACTACCACAGAAAGTCCTATGAGTCGGTGTGTAACTACCAGAGAAAGTCCTATGAGTCAGTGTGTAACTACCACAGAAAGTCCTATGAGTTGGGGTGTTACTACTACAGCTGCCTGTTGAAATACATTGCATGAAAATGCATTTGTGTACACTGGATGGTGCTGTTGTCAACATTCCCCCCTGTCTGTCTGCCTTTCTCTCCAGGCCATCCAGCACATTGAGAGCATCCAGGAGAAGGTGGGGGAGGAGGAGGAGCGACGGCGGGCGGTGATCGTCACCCCAGGCCACGCCCTTGCAGAAAGGGTGGGGTCAGACACGGCGTCTGACAGCGAGGGGCTCGAGGATTGCTCACTGCCCTGAGGCTTCTCATCGCCCGCACGGGCTACCCACAATGCTCTAATTACATGGAGGCGTATTCAATTGGATAAACAGATCAGACCCACATTCATGAACGCACACACACAAACCTATTGGCAAACAAAACTGGATGCTTAAACACACTCTCACACACCTTTTCTTTTAGTTTCCTTTTCTGCTATTTAGCTTTTTTTCTAACCCGACTTGAAAGACAGGTTCATTTATCAATAGAAAGGTCTTCTAATCTGGGTCCCGTTGCTCCAAAAGTCTGCCTGAGGACAGAGGGCTCACAATTCGGCGATCTTTCCTAAACCAACCAAGCAACTTATGCCTAGCCAGGAAGAGACCCACCTGGCTCAGGTGGACACCGATCAGCTCCACATCCCTACACCAGGTGACCCAATAGGTCCCCCAGAATTAGCACTCATCTCTCCAAAGCTCTTTTTAAATCTTACACTTCCTGTTTTTTTTCACCACGTCTGCCCAGATGAGAAGCTCCATGGAGCGAGGAAACACTGTGAGCATTCTAAAAGACTTTATAAATCAACTCCACCACACCCTTTCTGCTCCTGAACAAGGGAAAACGTTTCCGGTTGAGATTTTGCCTGAGTTTCACGTTACGGACTATCCCCTTCGTCTTGTGTTCTGCCAAGCAGACTCCCTGGACGGTGAACTGCAGCAATTGACTTGTGACAACACAAAAGGGCACCACGTTGTTGGAGCTGGAGGTAGTAAATCTAACTCCATCTAAGCTTGCTACGGCCAGACAATTCCCTCGTGTTTCCTACATCACACTCGACCGGACTGGGTTCCCTGGAGACCCTCATCTAGGTGTTCCACCAACTACAGAAAGTATGTTGGTCCCCTCAGATCAAAACCTGTTTCACAAATTTGCCCTTTTCGTCCACTGCTTCGAACATTTTGGCATCTAGCTTTGTGAATAAGCTAATCAACGGGCCATTCTGAGTGAGTTCCATGCAGTGTTTGTTTGTATCATTTAGTGTGTTCCAGCTATTGTACATTGGTGGTCACATCACCATGCTGTTGCCCTGTTGACTAGGGTACTTTTGTTTTACAAATTGCAGCAGAACGTACCCATAATTGACAAGAATCCGATAAATCTCTGCTGCGGTCGTTTATCCTTTTTGGAAACGTCTCCCTGAGGCGTGGGCGTTTAGATCCTCAGCGACTTCGGTCGAGGCGCATTTCGCTCTATGGCGTTTGCTTTCATTATGTCTCGGTGTTGCGCTTTTATTTTTGTGTCTGAATGTTTGTCGTACTTCATGTAAGGCTTCTTTCTGTGAGGTGTTTTGATCGTGCCTCGTGTTGGTGTCACAGGGACCACACGTCCAAATGCAGACAGACAGACAGTCTGGGGCCTTGACGGGCATAGAGTTTGTTAAAGATGGCAGATGGCCTTAAAACGCCTTCAGGCCTTGGCAGAACATGCCAAGAAGAGGGCCAGCTACACCAATGGTGAAACCTGAATGACGGATCAGGTATGACGGATACTGGCAACCATTTCACCCTCCTAATACACAAATGCCGGCTAATGTTTCCGGTTGGCTGGTTTACCAAAGGAAATGGGAAGGGTATTTAATTCCAACATTCCAGAATATTCTACTGTATTGTTATACATCATCAACTGGCACCTCTCTAGGGGAATAATCACACTGTTTTGTCCCGGGGATTATTCTTTGGGCACAATGCTGGCAAACAGAAAGAAATCCTATTGTTAATGTCAAACAATTTGATGTGAGTTTGGGGATTGATATGACCCTGTACATGTTGAGGGAGCCTTTTACATGTCAGGCTGGTTCTTATAAACTCCTCACTCTTTAAACCTTGCTGGTTTCAACAGTCGATTGAGTCTGGCAGAGTTCATGGCCACTTTGAAGTGACAGCATGCCAAACCACACACATCGCCGGGAATGTTTCCAACATTCACCCAGGAGCCCAGCGGATGTGGCTACTGGGATGCCAATACTCGTTGCCTGGTTAGTTGGCATTATTTGGGAATGGCCAGTAATTGTCCGGGTTTGTCTTCTGCAAACCTTTTGATGTGGATCGGTGGGGCAGAGCAGACGGGGGCCTCAAAATCGATTGCTGAACAAAATGCGTACATGTTGTTCTGTTCACGCTTCATGCAATGCTTACAGCAACCTTTTGGTACGCTTCTCAGTAACCACATTGAAACATTTCTTTTGCTAAAGCCAAGCACTGTCCCATTTACTTTTCATGTATGTTGTTTACCGCTCTTTGATATTTCTGTAAGATGCATACATGGACATATGACATTGTGAAATGTGTGTGTGGGGGGGGTATGATTCTGAAGCACTTACTGTTCTATATGGCTGGAGGGTTACCTTATGTTTTTTAAAGAGGACCTCTCCTCGGCCGAAGCTCTTGATGTGCTGTGAGTGAAATACCGCACAGCTGTGTATTCCTTACTGTCCCTGTGTCTGACCCATTCATATATCCACTTCATCCACAAAACGGACTGAAACAGAGGTACTAGCTGAACCAGTCTAATGAGAGACACTTTTTCCCTCTAGTGTGCCCAGATGGGTACAATACCATATCCATCTCTGTCTGTATTCAACATGACACTCATCCTGTCCTCCCTCACTCTCTCCTCTCAGTCACCCCCATCTCCTTTACCTCCCCTCCTCCATTTTTTCCCCATTTGTCTTGATAATGTTTGTTGGAAGGTCAGTCAGTCCACACGGTCATTGACAAGCTATTATATTTTGTTGTTTTTTAAGAAGAAAAAACTTGTGCGAGGATAAAGAGGCTTGTGCCTTTGTAAAGACAGAATAATAAAGTTTGTACTTTGTTTTTTACAAGTTTGACTCATTTGTGTTAATGCTATTGTATTGGATATTATGTTGTGTTGCGGGTGTGTTTGTTTAACTAAAATGTTTTCTAACTGTTGCAGTTGTTCAAACTTGATATGAGTAAAGGGAATGCCGTGTCTGTGTGCCGTGAGTTGTACTCGTGAATCCTGTTACCAGGATCTGTCTCCTGCTGGTTTACTAACCTCCTGGTTTGAGTACATGTTTCCCTTTGTGATTGTCCTTCCACCCCCCGGGACCGAGCTTCAGTTTGGCTGGTTGAGTGCTAAATAAAGATGGCCCAACATCGGCTGCATTCGTGACACTGGATGAATATCTCCACGGATGACTCTAGTAGGTAGCACGGTACTTCCCCGGTAGCTTACAATCCAGGGTGTCTGCAGTGTTTATTTTCAGTCTCATTCTCACTCTTTTGCCGCCTCTCTCCATTTATCTTTTATTCAATCGCTCGTTCTTTCTCAGCCCAGTCAAGCTGACAGGTTCACGCTGGATATGCGATCACCAAAAATGCCCCAATGGAATTCTGAAATGTTAAAAGTATCCTGGTAGACAAACCTACTCTGAATCACACTTCCATGCAGAAATAGTGACACCGTGTTGTGACAAGAACGGTCCATGTTGTTTGGATGAACGTTAGCAGCTGTCAAATGGCTAGTTTGGTTATCACAAGAAAGTATTCTCAGTTACTTGTAGTTTACCTTTTTTTGCTCAAGCTGTATTTAAAATTCTGTTCTAGTTAAAATCACCCCCTGCGGATTTTATGTGTTCATTTAACAAGATGTATAACTCGAAGTTATCAAACAAGAGGACACATTTTGACTTAAGTATGATGGGTCTTCATTTGTCAGTATTGTGTCGAAACAATCCTAAATTTCTACTTACGAATAGAGTTTCAATTGGTTGTATAATTAGAAAGTTTGTTTTATCGAACGATCCTAAAACCATTTTAAGCACACCAATGGGTCGCCATTGAAAAATACCACTTTTTCTTAGCCTCGTGCACCACCCCCTTAACCATATATGGTCAAAAATCAACCCTGTAAAAAATAATCCCTAAAATGGAAGGTCACAACCCAAAACTCGCCAGAAAATGTTTTCTCAAAGATTTACATAGCGTTTAGGCTACAGTAAATGTTGAATGCATGTCAAGATTCTTTATTTATTGGTTTTTCAGTAACATGCTAAAGGAGTAAACATCTTAAACAATTCCAAAGGACAGGACAATTAACTTGTCTTTAGCATTGAGAAACACAAAGATGTTCTTCAAATGTGTATATTTAGCAATCACCAATTGCCATCCCAATACAGTTCCATGCATGGAAATTTCAACCTTCAAAATGATTGGTTGTTGGTTTTGATGACATTGAATTCAAAGAGGTCTTAGTATATTACTACTTAAAATGTCAAAATCTTTGCCCTGAACTTCAGAGCTTTGTCCCAGAGCACAGCAGCAGAACACAGGACAACAGGGGACCCACGCTGACTAGAGGATATACTTGTTAAATCAAATAAAAAAACTCCAAGGGAAACAATACACAAACAGTAGGGGAACACAAGACTATCCTGCCTGAATGGCTAGCGGGGTAGGTAAGTAGTAGTAATAGTATTACTAATAGTAGATGAGGAAGTAATCTATCCTGCCCAAATGGCTAGCAGACTCCTATCGTTTACCAACTCAACACCAGTCACTAGTTAACCGAGAGGTGTTTTCAGTGAATTGTACTATAGTACAGTTTTCCGGTTAGATGTTGCATCTCCGCAATGTGGTGTAAATAATTGAACAGTTTTAATTTTGGACCTTTATCTGGAGTGGCTTTGTATGTTCATGGTAATGTATCTAAGTGGAACAATCTTGTCAGGCTCACACAATAAACAGTTCTTGCATTTAATGTATGTGGTGTTCTGTGACATCTGCCCAGTGGGCACAGAGTAGAACACTCTGTCTTCAGAAGGGGTACATTAATTTAGTTAAGCTTTTCAAAGTCCAATAGATTTTTCAGCAGAGGAGACATTTCTGCATTTCCTTCTGTGATATGCAGATGTAATCAAAGAAGCACCACAAAAGCAAGTCCAAACCCAAACCCATCAGCTCCTCCAGTTTAAAAGAGCATGGAAGCACAGCAACACAGAAATCGGTCATTTAACTATTTTCCTCTAATACATTCTGAAAACAGATCTCCCAGTAACTGTTTGAACTCTGCATACTTGGGGATTAATTTGCAGTGAGAGATTAATTCTGAATGAGGAGTTCAGATTATTTTCTTAACAGTGTCTGGTTCATGGTGATAAAGCACTAAGCCTCCATCACACACTTGTCGTTTGACTATCCTTGTGGGGAGCTCACCAATTAATCTCATTTGAAATCATAATTTCCCGTACTCCTTAGCCAAACTCTCAATTTTAAACCTACAATTCTTACCCTAACCTCAATTTTCACTTTAAATGTAACCCAAAACTGAAAATAGCCTGTTTTTCTTAAACTTAGCTCGTTTAACAATCCAGTACGCATGGTCCACCAGGTTGGTAAAGCAATGAACACACCCTTTCACACAGCCCAGGCTCAGATCTATGGGGGATCCATACTTACTTAATTATTGTTTAACAGACTGAGAGAGAGGTTGACTGCTAATTTAAGCACCAGAATCAACCTTGTTAAATAACGATTTGTTTCAGTGAGTGGTTTCTCTAGTGAAAATGAACTGTCACAGTAGCAGTATTTGCAAATTGACATTCTGCTATATTGGTATGGCGTTATTGGTCGTTATTTTCATGTTAGAGTTAATAAATATAATTTCAGAATTAGGTCTTAATTGTTATTATTGTTTTTGCACTAATCTTATCCTAATATTCTAAGTGGGTGTAAAATGCAAATTAGTTTATCTACTTATCTGAGGTACACTAAACCATATAGATATATCTGGACTCACGGTTTGTACAGTATCTGACATTACATGCTATTTTAATCTCGTAAATCCATACACAATTGCATTACAATTTTAGGAATGATTTAACAAGGCGAAACTTCTGTGACACTGTTTACGTCAGTGTCCAAACGGCCCTGAAACAAATAGACAGTCAGCTGCTTCCACGCACAGGTTCCTGTGTGGCATATCTGACGCCTTTCAAAACGGACACACACACACAGGCCCTCTCTCTTTTCCCAACCCCCTTTTTTTATCCCATACCCTTTGACCTTCCTGCCTTGGTATATATAGCCAGTGAGGCTATCAGAGTTCTCCTGGCAGCCATCATGAAGGGCATAGTCTCATTCTGCTGCTTCGTCAGCCTGCTGGTACTGACCTCAGCAGGTAAGAGGCCTCAGTCGTTGTCTACCGTTTTGCATGTTCTTGCGAATGTTCGTGATTTTGTGTGGATGTGTACTACTTAGGCTTGTCAGTAAAATGATCTTTGGAAGAATGTCGTGAAAAGCCTTGCGCTGGGGTACATTATGGCTTATGTGTTAAATGTATGAGACACAGCATGTCCTGGTTGGGTGAATGTACATCAGATGGCTTGTACGCAAACACACCGACCAGTTGAACTCATCAAATATACTTACATTCAGACGGGGAAAGTGGCTCGGTTTCTTCGTTTTGTTTTAGCTGTGTGGGGTCACAAGGACCGAGAAGGAAGATGTCTTCTTTCCTTGAGTCGTAAGTGGGGACGTCAAGGGGTCCTTGTGTTCATTCAAATGTGCATATACATCTGTTTTTCTACTACCTAACAACGCTATTTAAAATCAAATGCTTTACTCTGGTAGACCACTGGGTTTCATTGGTACAGAAAGCCTCTGTCCTTATTTTTTGGGGGTGCAAACTTGGCACGTCACATAGTCACTTGTTATTTTTATGGTGTGCACATATTACTTTATTGAGTTTCATGGAGATCTTTAGTACGCACAAACACAAAGACGTTGTGACTGAAATACACCAGAAGCTTTGGCGCGGGGACTCTTTGCCAGCTGTCCAATGCATTTTAACCAGCTGATGGAAAGTCTCAAAACTACTAGAGAGCACAGAGGGAAGAGGGCACACTTCCTCACTGTCTCTCCCTCTGCCTCCATTCAGTTTCTCTATCACTGTCTCTCCCTTTCTGTCTCCCTTTCAGTTTCTCTCTCACTGTCTCTCCCTTTCTGTCTCCCTTCAGTTTCTCTCTCTCCCTGTCTCCTTTTCTGACTCCCTTCAGTTTCTTTCTCTCCCTGTCTCTCCTTCTGTCTCCCTTCAGTTTCTTTCTCTCACTGTCTCTTTTTTTGGGTCTCGCTCACATTTTCTTTCTCTATGTATCTATCTCTCTCAGATTCTCTTGTCATTATAGATTCATGGATGACAGGGAGGTTTGGGAAATTTGCTTTGGGACATTGATTTGCTGCAATTCAATTGGATTTCTTCTGATCTAACATGCTGTTGTTTTTAATTGTTTACAGTTATGTCAATAGCTCTATCTCTCTTTGACTACAGACAACACAAGTGGTGTTGAAATGAAACGTTGTAGGTTACATCCAGATGTCCCTCTGCAGAGAGAGAGAGAGAGAGATCTCTTGTGAGTAGTTCAGTCGCAGCCTATTACCCTTGCATGTCCTTGGGCTCCTCTCAGCCCCTGGATGACGGGCCATTCTAACCCATTCCCAGGCTGCCGTCAGGTGTCTAAGATTGGAAGGCAGGCATCCTGTAACCGGACACCGTCCACTATAGATCTCCCATCCCTCTTGTCTCCGCCCCTCCCAGTCCCAGCGCCACCCTTCAGCCACATTTCACCCACAGCTGCTGCCCCCCCCCTGCACTGTCACAATCACAACTTATTCCCAGCAACTGGCCTTATAGGGGCATGTATTACCCAGACAGGCGGGGCCGGAGCACACAGGGCCTTTTCCAGCGGGCGTCCATTAGCAAGGGCATGTGGGTAATACTGTGTTTCTGGGATTTGGTTTGATGGCTGTGTAGGTGAAAAGTGAAGCGTTTGGATTCAAATAGCTTTTGCACTTTTGAGGATATTCCATTGATCCTGTTGTGCCCAGGTCAAGTTCCGCCCGAGTTTAAGAAAGCATGCTGTTTAAGCCCAGCGTTGTAAGTGTGTGACACTGACTCCATAGAGCATTATTTGATGATGATAATGTTGTTGTTGTGGGATTTGAGATTATTCAGTCTTCTTGTTTTTTCTGATGTGGAGAAGAAAAGCATGCTCCTCTGGGCTGATCAAGTTATTTTTAGAACTGTCTTGATTACACATCCTCTTCAGCTGTGTTGTAATTGGACTAAATTATGAATTTGTAATTTCCTGTGGAAACGGCATATTTAAACTGAGGGAATCCTACAGTATGTAAACTGGATCCACTGCATAGCGTATCTGACATTTACTTCACTGATGCTTTCTATTCCAAGAGTTCAGACTAGAATGACATGCTGTCTTGTTCATTAAGTTATATGGTACAGTATTTTATATAAAATGGTGTTATTGCGGTATTTCAATTAATCAAGAAATTTAACTATTTACTGTATTACATTTTTCATGAAATATAAGTCATTTAGCAGACCCTCTTATCCAGAGAACAATCTTATGACAGCTAATTGGGACAACCCCAAATAAGAGTCATAGCAACAAAATGTGGTACTCAATAAAACAGTTTAATAGCAATGTCAGTGAAGGATTGTGAAGTGCATGGAATCTTAACTGTTTATTAAATGTTAAAAGTAGACTTGCAGTTTAAGAAAATAAATAGAGCAAAGCACAATGATATTGTCCTAGTATGTAATGCTGTAATGCTGTATTAATTCTATTAATATACACAAAACATTTAGTTGATTAGTTAAAAAAATATGTACTTTTTAATCCTGATAATATCAGGTCTTGATATGGTGTTTTTGTATATGGTATATTTTGCTGGTTTCATGAGTGGATTTAGTGGTCAGTTGCCACGACCCATGGTAAAATAATGTATTGCGGTCACTGCTTGACTCTAAGGGTCAGGCCTGTGGTAGCTACCTGTTTAACCAGCAGTCACTGCTCAGTCTCACTGCACGACTAATTAGACCATTTTGATGTTTTTACTTAAAGCTGAATCCTTATTATGGATAAATTATTCTTTAATTCAGAGAAATAAATTAAGCCTAGTCGAGGACTAGTTAGTCCTACACTTGATCTGTGTATGTGAAGGCATCCTTATAGGGGAATTTGTGTTCAATCTGAGCCTGTCAAACTAAATATATATTTAAATTGCGTTAACTTGCATTAATTGCATTTGAGTTGTAGTGAAAAGGAAAACCACAATGTCAACTTGATATAAAATGGCATTATATATTTTAGTTTTATTAGTTGTGTTTAATGTTCCCGGTGTGTCTGCAATGCTTTCAGAGAATGCAAAATTGTCAAAAAAGTTACCTTGATTTACCACGTTTTAGCTTGTTCTTCCTGAATTCAGTTCCTGAATTCTCCTGTGTAAATTAGGGTTGTCAAAAAGCTAATACACAAAATTGTTGGGCACTCTCTTCCCATGTTGTGTCCCCCATTGAGGGGGCCAGGGGGATCCCTCCAGTTCTGGAACTCCCCCCACCCTCAATAAGACAAGCCCCTTAGCCTCAAGGTCGGTCACTTCGTCCATTTGGATCTGTGACAGGAAGGCCAGAAGAGTAGATTCAGATCAACACCCCAGCGTAAAGCACCCTTGTGACAGCCTCCTGCTCCCCCTTTGCTCCTCCTCCCATTCCCTGTGTCTCCTCAAACTGATCCTTGCGCTCTTCTGAGGAATCACCACTCCAATATACCCTCCATCTCCAAACGCCCAGCCTCCACAACCACGCACCAGACGGTGTTTACGCAGAAGCCCGTGACATTGGCGAGCGAGCCTTTAAGCCACGACAGGCCTCTAAGATTTGGTCCTAAAAACAGCCCTGTCCAGTAGTGCTTTAAACATTCTATAACTGTAAAATGCCATGTACTTTGCGAATCCATTTTGACTCAAGCCGACAATTGTTTTACCCTTTCAAACAGGGTCCATGTATGGATTTGTACGTTGGCTTTAAACCATTGATCGTGTATTGTGGTTTGGGCTTATGGTTCATGTAATGAGCAGGATTTTGATGCCTGTGAAAGGCGACATTTCCTTGTTCTTGACCACCACCAGAATATAACTCCCAAACATAACTTGGACGGGTACATTTTGTTACTATAATTAGTCATTAAGAGGTTTCGGTGGGGAGAATTGGTAATTGCTTATTATTGGCAATGTTTCAACAGAAACGCTACGTAAAAGCCTGTGATGGTCTGGTGGTCCAAGCTACCTCCTGTGGCGATACAGCATATTCTTGTCACATGGTGTTGAATACAACTGATGCGAATTCCAGCTTCTCTTCTCTATTTTACCCCATCTCTATACAATAATAATAGTCTGTGATGACAAGAATACATTAAACAAATGGGAAAACAATCATTTTTGTCTTATACTTACACAAATATTTGGGTTAGCAAAACAAAACAACGTCATCAGGCATATCTAGCACAGAGATGAGCAAAATAAGGATATTTATAGATTTTATTGATCTGTGACAACCAAACTACTCACTACTTTGAATAACTGGACTGGACTCACTACTCACAGTTTTTTATGGCAATGTGTGATGTGTGGAAGAAGGTGAACCAAGGCGCAGGGAGGTGAGTAGCAAGGAGTCTGTTTGTTGATCCTTGTGCTAATTCGGAATGCGCGTTTCAGACGCTTTGAAATAAAGCATAGGCTGTACACTAATGTACGCACTAAAACAAGAAACAGCCACTGTAGACAAAACTG
>JACXGK010000070.1:167771-180429 GCA_016801125.1 Novumbra hubbsi
CTCCAAACCGTTCCACGGAGGGCCGAGTGTCTGCAGGTTTTAGTTTTTTCCTTTAAATTGGTTCCAGGTTCAGACCTAAATAACCAGATGAGGGTAGACCTAACCAATCAGTGACATAATTAATCAATCAAGTACAAGGTGATAGTGAAAACCTGCAGACACTCGGCCCTCCGTGGAACGGTTTGGAGACCCCTGATCTGGATGATCCCGAGGAGGAATGGGAGAAGGTCATGTGGTGTGATGAGACAAAAATAGAGCTTTTTGGTCTATACTCCACTAGCCGTGTTTGGAGCCAGAAGAAGGATGAGTACAACCCCAAAAACACCATCCCAACCGTGAAGCATGGAGGTGGAAACATCATTCTTTGGGGATGCTTTTCTGCAAAGGGGACAGGACGACTGCACCGCATTGAGGGGAGGATGGATGGTGCCATGTATCGCAAGACCTCAGTAAGAGCATTGAAGATGGGTCGTGGCTGGGTCTTCCAGCATGACAACGACCCGAAACAAACAGCCAAGGCAACTAAGAAGTGGCTTCGTAAGAAGCATCTCAAGGTCCTGGAGTGGTCTAGCCAGTCTCCAGACCTGAACCCAATAGAAAATCTTTGGAAGGAGCTGAAAATCTGTGTTGCCTAGCGACAGCCCCGAAACCTGAAGGATCTGGAGAAGGTCTTTATGGAGGAGTGGGCCAAAATCCCTGCTGCAGTGTGTGCAAACCTGGTCAAGAACTACAGGAAACAAGTGATCTCTGTAATTGCAAACAAAGGTTTCTGTACCAAATATTAAGTTCTGCTTTTCTGATGTATCAAATACTTATGTCATGCAATAAAATGCTAATTAATTACTTTAGTAACATTCCGTTTTACATTCCGTCTCTCGCAGTTGAAGTGTAATTATGATAAAAATTACAGATCTCTACATGCTTTGTAAGTAGGAAAACCTGCAAAATTGGCAGTGTATCAAATGCTTGTTCTCCCCACTGTATTTCACCTAGCAAAGTGGACTGGTGTTGTTTGCGAGGTCACAGCAAACCTGAGATTTTGCTGGGCCGGCTGACCCTGGTGATGGTGCAGCATTTGGATATGGTTACCATCATTCCGAGTATTTCTGTGTTAATGATGGCATTCTGAGAGTATCCGGTATACTTTGGTATTCACCAAAAAGCTCTTACTGTCACTGAAGATTTGTGATATGTGATATGTGTTAGGAAGAAATTAGGTTGCAGAATCCCTGATTTGTGATCAAATGCTTTGATTGTAAACCTTAAGACCCCAGGGCTCTCAAATATTAGTTTTTCTTTTATAAATGTTGCTTTAGTAGGCAGATATGTTTCATGTGAATTTAAAGAGAATAGCTGTCAAGAGTCACTGAGTAGGGAGAAGTCCTGCTGGAATAATCCCTCAAACTGACAGCAGTTCCAGTTGCCAGTCAGTCACCCCTGGCCTGAAACAATGACCTGGCTGACCTCAGAATAGTAAGAAGATCCTACTTATAATCTGGAAACAGACATTCTAGCAACATTTGTGTGAGACAAACCTTGCAAGTGAACATCGTATTCTGATGAGATGGCAGTTGAGATATCCCTCCTAGGTTGTTTTCTGTAGTGCCTTAGCAGGTTATAAAGTGCAAGCTTTATAATATATAATAATATAATAATATGTCTATTGCAAATGTGTGGTTATATTTTGAGATTGTAATGTACTGGATATAACCTTATTATCTCCAGAATCCTACAGAAGAGATATTTTTTGTACTTTTAGGTGCAATGATAACATCAAACAAAGTTGCACCCAATCTGAATTATGAGACTAGTTGTGAATTCCAGTAGGAGTCCAGTCTTTTACTCCAGTTATGTTGAAGGTTTTCTCAGAGCTTCTGAACCAGATCAGTCACAAAAAGCCAAGTGATGTGTGGTAATTATGCAAGCAATGCAACTGTCACAGGACCACTCAGAGTTCTGTTACCAGCTGAGAATCAAGACCCGGGCCAAATGCCCACATCTAAATATTCCCTTTGGTACTTTGTTTAGAATAGCTTAAAGTGGGCATACATTTGCCCCGATACATCCCAGGCCACCAGACTCTTCTGGTACTTTTGAAGCTATTGTTTGCGAGGGAACATTTGGTTACAGAGGAATGTCCCAGGAATGGATGTCACGCTGCCTGCTTAGCGAATACCACATCTTCGGAACCGGCTTGTGCCTGGTTTGACATGAGGATGAGAACTCTGCTTTGCCAACAAACGTGACTGCTGTTTTGGTCACTATGGGGAACATGGGGAACATCACATACTCCTAGGATCAGTGGTTGACAGGATTTACTTCGTTATTTCTTATGATTTACATGCAGTAATTCAAAAATATAACATATTACATTGAGATGATTTCATGGATGGGGGGGGTTGGTCCAATATTTGTCCAATAACTGTCCCTAACTGTATACAATAAAAGTTGGTTTCACAGACACAGATTTTGATTTTAGTCCTAGACTAGTCTAAATAGGCCTTGGTTGTTCAATCAATGTGTCCAGTTATGAGAAATTAGGCAGTTACAGAATATGTATTTATTGTTGTATCTTTGCACATGGGGCGGTTTACATTGACTCTTCTTTTCTGAACCCAAAAACATCCACCCTCACTGTTCAGCATGAGTGCCATACGTCAGGAAGACACCAGTTGATATACCTAGATGTGAACATGAGTGCTCCAGACATCCATCACCTCGGGCCTTCCCACTTCTAAACTTTGTGAGTTACTTTCTATTTGCATGGCTGGCAGAGACAGAGGCTGCACCTGAGTTCCATTACCCCCAGCCTGGAAGTGGGAATCAAAGTGACATTCCAGCTGTCCCCTATAATTATTGAACTGATCAAATCCCATCTGAGTAATTTTGAAAGTCTGAATGGATCCACTCCAATAGTCACAAAAGCCTGGCCTGGATGTGTTAATCTATGGCCCGCCTACAGGACAGTGAGTGGCCATAACATGATGTCTGTTCCTTGGGTATTGGGCACACAAGGACAGTCTAAACAGACTGCGAAGACTCCAACACGGACTCACATTCAGACATTCGCAAGAAAGGGGGAGAGAAAGAATGAATGAGAGAAACCTACTCAGCCTACTAAACAATTGGAGAAACAGACAAGATGAATTACAAAAAGATGGACAGAGTGAATGAGACAGACAGACAGAGGACACTTATTATAATTTGTCATAATACTGGGGAGTCCCAACTAAGAACACAATCTGTTGTTATAGTACTGTTATAATACTTGGGATTCCCCTACTTAGAACACAACCTGTTGTTATAGTACCATTATAATACTGGAGATTCCCCTACTTAGAACACAACCTGCTGTTATAGTACCATTATAATACTGGAGATTCCCCTACTTAGAACACAACCTGCTGTTATAGTACCGTTATAATACTGGGTATTCCCCTACTTAGAACACAACATGTTGTTAAGGTACAGGTATATGACTAGGGAGTACCTTGCTAAGAACACAACCTGTTGGTATAGTACTGTCATAATACTGGGGAGTCCCCTACTAAAAACACAATCTGTTGTTTAGTACTTTTATAATACTGGGGAGTCCCCTACTTAGAACACAACCTGTTGTTATATTATTGTTATAATACTGGGGTTTCCCCTACTAAGAACATAACCTGTTGTTATAGTATTGTGATAATACTGGGGAGTCCCCTACTACATGCAAAACCTGTTATTGAGTCATTCTGAAACCAGATCTATATTTAAAATGTGTTTGTTATTTATTTTTAGCCCTGCAATGTCTAATTAAGGAGGTGGTTCTACTGTAGTAGCAGCTCTGCTCTAATGAAATGAATAAACATTAAATGTTGAAAATGCCCACATAGATTGTGTTTCATTCAACACCTCCTCCTCTTTCCTTTTAGAGTATCTCTACGGGCCTGAAATAAATGTTGACAGGAACATCTATAAATGTTGCAGCTTTTTTGAGAGAACTTGTACACAACTGTGGCTGAGTGTGAGCAAAGGTCACAGTGTTTATTTTTATCTCACAGTGAATACAACCTAATGCTTACGAATCATGCTGATCCCCCAGCATTGTTGAACAGATGCAACATTTCATATTATCTCAGCATTAGATTTGATTTATTATGGATTTATTATAAAATATTAAACACAGTGACAACAACCATAAAATTAAAACACTATGCTGTGTCTTTCTCTCTCTCTTTCTCTCTCACTTACCCTCACTCCCTTACCCACCAGTCCCCACATGTACAGACACACACACAGAAACTCTTAAAAAGCAATCATATAAAACATTCACAAATGACAGATTACACCCTGGAACCCCAACCAAATGTCCCAAACTGTGAACATATCTATTAATATCTGCTGTAAATACGCTGTTAAACATTTGTGCTAAAACATGATTGGTTGTCAAAAGGAAGTAGGAGACAATGTGGGAATAAGGAGAATATTTTTTTGTGAGGAAGAGAAAGGTCCTTTATGATGGATTCATCAACCTCTTCTTCATATGTGTTTTATGTCAATCACTAGCTGTAGTTGGTGGAGGGATGAATGGAACGGATGGGTTTATTGTAATGGAATTTATCTTACAGTAGTCCCTTCCCACTGACAAATACCCTGTGGCAGTTAAACCGTGCAGAGATCCACTAAGACTGACTGTAGATCTGCTGTTTCTGTCCACAGAGGAGGAAGAAGACGTTGTCTCGACCCACATCCTGAGAGACAGATCGCACATCGATGAGACCCTACGGCTGGCCTTTGATGACAACGCAGCAGAAAGCTATAATGGTGAATTTTTCTGAAGTACATTTCTATTTAAGAAAATATGCTTGAAGTTCTTAAACAAGGTACATACTTTCTGTGCCCTGACAAGAAACAACTCTGGACCTTAAAGAAGCACAGTGTAGAATCCCGCCCCTAAACAATAACACAACTTGTCTCCTCTTCGTCTTCCCTTAACGAACCAGACTGGTGTAGTACTAGCTAGTCTAGGGTGACTTAGGGTGGGGGAAAATTCTGCAGGTTATGGTCCAGAGTTTCTCCTAGTCAGAGTACTATCAAGTATGAAAACATATTAATAAGCTGAAGAATTTCAAATATTGTTGTCATTATCAAATTTTAGACAATTTACTGTAACTCACTACAAACAAGCTATTCATTAGCATTCAAGATAATAATGTACTTTTGAGGTGTCAACAACGTGCATTTTGTCTTTAACTGGTCTTCTCAGTAGTTTTCACAAGCAGAACAAAAAAGCAAGATATATCCCTTGGAGATGATAAATATATCCATGTATCAATCACATTTATAATATAAAGTCCTGGGGTGTGTGTCATGTATCCATGTATACTTTTTGAAATAAGATTGGGAGTCATATTTATATTTATATGAATGAAATTATTCATGTGGTTCTTTTTGTTGTCTTCTTGCCAGTTTATGCCTTTAGCTAGGCTGGCATTGAAAAGGCAAATGGTTGCTAAGTGACTCACTTCATGGTTAAATAACAGTAAGAATAACACATACTATATTCATACTATATATGGCAAATCTAGTTTGAATGCCAGAAGTGTTATTATTGCCTAATCCATGGGTAAATGAATCACATAATAAAGCATTCTGATTGGGGTACTTGTCTTAGTGACATTTGTCATGTAGGCTTCCAAAATCACACCCTGTTCCCAAATGAATGCCCTTTTGAACAAGGGCAGGGTTCTGTGGGGAAGAGGGTGCCATTTGGAACGCAGGGTTGGTATAGTGTGAGAGAGCGTAATGGACCTCTTCTCCATCAGTGTTAATGGGGGACCTCGTTAGTGTTAACGAGCTCACCATCTTCTATTCTTAATATGTTTTACTTTTATTCCTCTCTCCTCTTTCTATCCCTCTCTCGCTCCCTCTCACTCTCTCCCCCCATGGCTCACTCTCCCCTCCCAACTCATTCTCATTCCATGATGACTTTTTCATTGCATTTGTATGCCTCCTCTTCTACCTACCTCTTTCCACTCTCCTTTCCTTTCTTCATGGGTATTGGTTATCATTGTTACATTTCAAATAACTTTTCCACCCTTCAAATCTGTCACTCCATCTACACTTTTTAACATGGCACCAGGGTTCAAACACTTTGACTCCTGGGGGTGCCCAATACCGCACTTCAAATACATCGACTCTTGGGGGTGCCCAAAGCCGCTTGGGGGTGCCCAACATTTGTATATTTTAAAACAAATATAGATATATTGGGGGGCGTGTGATTCTTTTTTTTAAGGACACCCTACCCACCCACATTTGAACTCGGTTTTCATCATCCTACCCTCATTCTTTCTCTTTATCTCCCCCTCCAGCCGCTCTTCAGAAGTTGCGTAAGATCTACCACTCAGCCATCAAGCCCATGGAACAGGCCTACAAGTACAATGAACTCAGAGCGCATGAGATTTCAGGTACAGTGAGGGCTTTGTTTGGCACCATGCTACTGCTTCCATTTCGTAGTGTTTGCTGGCTTTGTCCCAGATCTGTTTGTGCTGTTATTTTTATAGGTATGTATCTCTGTTTGTGTGAGAGACAGAGGGAGCTAGAGAGAGTGTTTAAGTGTGAGAGAGTTCTTGTCTTACTATCTGATGAGATCCTGATCCTGTTTACTATCTTGACAAGAAGCGTTTATCTGATTTGGGGTTATGGTTAATGTTAGAATTAGGGTTAAGTTTAGGCACATTTTAGGTTAGGTTAATTTTAGACATAAAATGAAGGTTATAGAGGTTTAGATTATATAATGGTTAGATTGAGGGTTTAAGTAATATTTTTAATTATACTAAATTGCCAGTGTTACGTGTGTGTTTATTAGGTTTCCTGTTAGGATTGACAAACTAACTGAGGTTTTTAATCTTAGCTTGTGATCTATGTACTTCCACTTTTGCATAATCTCTGAACTGCTGTGAATCTGACATTTAAATAAGACTCAAGTTGCGTAAACAGACCTCAAGTTAAGACTTAGGACCTGACTGCTGAATGCTGACTTTTCTCAAAGTACTTAAATTTGCCATTCATTTTTATCCGAATGAATGCAACACTCTTACTGCCAAATTATTTTTTGTGTGGGATTATTGCTTACAGCTCTTTCCCCCTCTCTTTCTCTTAGCTTTCACTCTCTCCTTGGTCAGCCTGGGCAGAACCTGTGATATTAGGCAGAACCAAATGCACTTACCTATTTCGTAACAAAGCTTGCCCTCTTGTGGCATGGCATGGTCGTTCAACCACACCTGCCCCAGTCATATTGAGAATAAAAGGCCTACTAAAATCATGCCATATAACAGGCCAAGATATTCAGTTGATATTCACATTTCTCCCAGACTTCATGCCTCCCTCACAAGTTGGCTAAAGTTTGTCATGCAGAGGATAGAACCGTATGGAGTGCTCAGATGGGAATAGTGTCAATGGAATCCGAGAATCTTACTGCTGTCATCAGCTGGCAAGCTGTTTCAACCTCATCCATTCCTAGGTCACATTTCCAGTAAAAAATGTGATAATGCCCCGATATCTCTCCTTCCCTCTCACTCTGCCCTCTTTCTACCATCTGTTCATCCCTCATCCTCACCGCTTCACCTAACAGCCTACCCCGGACGAACACTGGGTGATGGGAACACAGGTTGGTATGATGTGGGGAAACCTTGCATGGCACTGGCTGAGGTGCTCTCCCACCTCCTGGGACCCAAACTAATCAATTAGAAAGGAATTGGCTTGGGCAAAGGGAGCACAGGTAAGGGTGGGAGAGAGGGACATGTAACAGTTTTTCTCAATAGTTTAAAAGTACATTTCTTTTATGTCATCAATGAATACAAGATTTACTGTTCAGTTCGCTACTATGTATATGTATAAGTTTACATATTACATTTTCCTTTAAAGAGAAGAAATGCTATAATTTTCAAAGTTTCTGAATTTAAGAGTGCACAATGTTAAAATGTTCAACTAGTCATCTACAATGCAGGGAACATTTTAGTGCTTTTAAGGTTTGTTACAACTCAATCATTCATTTCAGAACTTGATTTGGTGTGGTTGAAGACCTATACTATACATCATATATACATCATATGCAAACTTATTTTCTTTCTTTTTCTTTATACCCAATTGGGCATTGATTTTTCTGGTTCAAGACCTCCACTAGTCTATGGCAGCCTTAGAATTCTGTATCTTGTATTCACTGTTTTGACAAATGACAAACATATTCCAAGAAAAGCTTTTAAGATTTTTAGAAAAACTGTTATGGCAACGTTGGGAGTAATTGCTTCATTATTGGATAATCTTAAAGTACTTTATAGTTAATTAAAATTAGACATATATTTTATTTAATATTTTGGAGAAATCCATCCAGAAATATTTTTTTGTAAAAAACATTTGAGGCTTTTGTCTCTTTTTTTTGAGAGTTGCTCTCCTTTATATTTTCTTTTTTATTAAAGGTTTTTGTCTTTTTAACAAACACAATCTCCATCTATACTCACCCTTTAGTTGCTGTAAAAGCTGCTCCTTTCATGTGTTTGTTCGTATGGTTCTGGTCGTATGTTTGCTCTGCTTCTTTCTTTTATGTTCATTTTTTATGTTTCAGGTCGTTGACATTATGCTGCAGTGCTCAATAACGGGGCTGTTTTACTATGTTTAGGTACTCTTTTGAGCAGAGACTTATGTTAATTAATCACATTTATTTATAAAAACCGTTCAGCAGTTGTCACAAAGTGCTTTCACAGAACACCCAGCCTAAAACCCCATTGAGCAGGCAACAAAAGGGTTGTGAGCTTAATGAACTATATAGCCCATGAAGAGATGTGGATCACAGCTTTACTGTATCTTCATAATTGTTCAGCTGGTTGTCTATTTTCCTACGAGGGAAATGCAGTTTGTCAAATGTCTTTGCTCTGTGCCGGACAGAGAAATGAAACCAATGACACAATACAGTGGATGTTTAGCATACAATGACAATATTTATTTTTTTGTTTGACAAAATATATAATCCAAATATGCATCTACTGCAAATTAAACCAATTAAATAAATTTCTGTGAAATCAAAATGTCTGTAGTTGCACCTGACCCCAGCTTTGCTGTGCTACTGAAAGCTACCAGCTGGCTGTCAACTACAAGCATGTATAACATACCATTTGTGGATGAGGTAACACAAGCCTGCATCCAATCTGGCAATTCACAGTGTCCTGAACCATTCAGCTGAGAAACATGTTGTCATCTGCGGAAAAGTCCTGAACCTCTGCAATGCATGCTGAAATGTTCAACGTCTACCTTCTGTTTGACATATTAACTTTCAGAGACATGGCTCGTTGCTTTGAATTGTTTTTTTGTACAGTACAAAGGGGAGTTCTTCATTTTGAACACACGATTCGCAATTCATCAAATTATATTTTAAATGTGCATGAGAAGTTTGAATGACATTTGTTCTATGTCATCATGGATCCTGTGAAACTCTATGGATCAAAACATTTATGATCCTTGCCTCCTTTCTGCCTGACAGATGGGGAGATCACCTCCAAGCCCATGGTGCTGTTCCTGGGGCCCTGGAGTGTAGGCAAGTCATCCATGATCAACTACCTGCTTGGCCTAAAGGACAGCCCCTACCAGCTGTACACAGGTGAGGCCCTAAAATATGCACCATGTTTCAGATCCGTTTTTTCCACCCAACTACTTGTGTCTTCTTTATTTAATATTTCTCACATCATTTTTCTTTGACCACACTGCAACTTCTCCATCCTTCATCATCAGGTGCTGAGCCCACAACCTCTGAATTCACTGTGATCATGCACGGCGAGAAGACCCGCTCCATAGAAGGTATTGTCATGGCTGCGGACAGCTCGCGCTCCTTCTCACCCTTGGAGAAGTTTGGCCAAAGCTTCCTGGAGAAGCTGCTTGGCATCGAGATGCCCCACAAGCTGCTGGAACGGGTCACCTTTGTGGACACGCCTGGAATCATTGAGAACCGCAAACAGCAAGAGAGAGGTGAGCCACGATGGGCGGCGGACTGTGGAATATCTTTTAGTATACAAGATTTTTCAAAGATGCTACAATATCATAATTTCTAATTACAATAAAACAGTGTGACCTCATGGAACACAATTTGATATGTATTGGTTATACGTTTATTGAGCTAAACGGGCCAGCACTGACTCTCCCAGTGACACACTCTCCCAAGACCATTGATGCGACCCTGTTTTCCTCTCTTCGTACAGGCTATCCCTTTAACGATGTGTGCCAGTGGTTCATCGACCGCGCTGACCTCATCTTTGTGACCTTTGACCCCACCAAACTTGATGTAGGACTTGAGCTGGAGATGCTCTTCCGACAGCTTAAGGGCCGTGAGTCCCAGATCCGCATCATCCTCAACAAAGCAGACAACCTGGCTACTCAGGACCTAATGCGTGTCTATGGCGCTCTCTTCTGGTCGCTTGCACCCCTAATTAATGTCACTGAACCCCCAAGGGTCTACGTCAGCTCTTTCTGGCCCTACGAATATGCACCCGACACCAGCCGTGACCTCTTCAAGCGTGAGGAGATCTCCCTCTTAGAAGACCTCAACCAGGTGATCGAGAACCGCCTGGAGAACAAGATCGCCTTCATCCGCCAACATGCCATCCGGGTTCGCATCCACGCCCTTTTGGTGGACCGTTACGTCCAGACCTTCAAGGATAAGATGAGCTACTTCAGCGACCCTGATCTGGTGTTCAAGGAGATCGTGGACGACCCGGACAAGTTCTTCATCTTTAAGTCCATCCTGGCCAAGACAAATGTGAGCAAGTTTGACCTGCCGAACCGGGAAGCCTACCAGGACTTCTTCGGAGTGAACCCAATCAACACTTTCAAGTCCCTGTCGGCCCAGTGCTCCTATTCTGGAGGCTGTCTGCTGGACAAGATCGAGAAGGCAATCACAAGTGAACTTCCAGGTCTCCTTAGCAGCATCAACCCCAGCAAACCTCCACCGGGTCTGTCCTCCTGTGAGATCACCGGATGCGGAGAAAAGCCTAAGAATCGCTATCGGAAAAACTGATAGAAAACTAGAGAAATGGAAGAGAAGGAGGTGTGTAGAAATGCTTGGTTAAAAAGAGAAGGGGGAACAGCAACATTCTTGCCAAACCCCGTGCTTGTCAGAAGCCTGTATTGTCATTGCTTGAGGAAACAGGAAAAAGGCGGGGTATCTTTTAGATTATTTTGTTTCTCAGGAGAAAAAGAGGTGATGGTGTGTTAAGGGTTTGGGGAGGAGACAAGATGGAGGGAGTGTTTGTGAGTATGATTTGGCAGCTGAGGGGAAATTGATGCTAGGAGCAATGAGAAGATTACAGAAGAAATAAGCCACAAAAATAAACAAATCTACCTCCTCTCTCCTTTGCACAACCACAATGAACTGTCTGTGATTTTGGGAGGGGAGGGGGGTGAACAAACATAAGGAGAGAAGAATTTACAGGGAAGAAAATGGAGAATTGTAAAAGTCAGACTGAGACAGTATCCCAGCTCCTTTGTATGTGAATAAAATGCGAAATTGGAAACAGGAGTTGCCGGTTTGTTTTGTAAGATCTTAATTGAAAAATGCAGGTCACAATTCTCTGCTAATGAGCTGTCTGGGTTCAGTCCTTTCAATAGACATTGGAGCTTACCTTCCTACATTTGAGCTTGATGTTTTTCCTATAAAAGCATTATAAGCTCAGTCTATTGGTCTAATAACATTGTTAAGATTTTAACACTGCATGCTAGATATAAGATGGACTTTAACAACCGATAATATTATAGGTGCATGTATTTAACTGCTTCATTTCTAACTTATTAATGTTACCTTAACACTCTGACAAACCTTATGGCGCACGCCTAACAAATCCTATGGTGCAGTAAGATAGTTACTCTGTCCGACATCTTTGGTTTTATTTGCTTATTTTCACTCTCCGTTGATGACAGGCTGTGTTATAAACACTCTCTTAAAAGTAAAAGTCAGGCTGTAGGTGTCATGACCTTTATATTCTATTGGTAAAAGGTGCAAGGTTTGAGGCATTTCGTTACTTTGTTCTGATTCATGTCGTTACTATGCTCTGCTTCATTTCGTTACTATGCTCTGTTTCATTTCGTTACTATGCTCTGCTTCATTCGTAATTATGCTTTCCTATTGTTGTTTGAGTCTATTTTGCCAGCCTGGTTGCCAAGTATGTTTGTGCATAAGACAAACCTCCTGGCATATTGCAAGACAAAGTATATACAAGAGTTTGTTAGATCTGGCTCCACATTTTCCAATGACTGACAGCAATCCATCATTGTTTTTCAAAGTGTTATTTTTCCTTTAAACATAAGATTGCCAGCTATTTTTATCTGAATGACCAACAAGATATCAAAGTGAATCATTAATAATAAACGTTTCCATGGTGTGACAGTAAATAAATCAAATTCTGTGTGTCTAAGAGTCACATGTATGTGTTTATCCACTTACTGTTCTGGTTACATAGCAATTTACAATTTTAGCCCCACTAAATAGGTATTTGAATATGTGAGTAGCCGGTCACTGCTAAATGTAGCATGTTTCACCCTGATTAGAGATACTTGAATACCGGGACAATCACTATTTGTTTTGAAAATATATATATTTGTCTTAATGGTAACAACATTGCACATATATATTTGG
>JACXGK010000071.1:8569-112786 GCA_016801125.1 Novumbra hubbsi
CTCTCTCTCTCTCTCTCTCTCTCTCTCTCTCTCTCTCTCTCTCTCTCTCTCTCTCTCTCTCTCTCTCTTTCTCTCTCTGGAGGAGTAGCAGCAGGAAGGGTGACATCACCATCACCCACGGCAGCCAGGTCTTGCCATTGATGCGATCGGTGTGTGGGAGTCTCAGTCCATGCGTGTCACTTCCTGGGCAAGATTAGAACGAGAAGCACATCTACATACGCTGTCTCACCTCCACAAGGGCTCCTTTCACAGAGAGAGAGAGAGAGAGACGTAGAGCGAGGCAGAGAGAGAGAGAAAGAGACAGATAGAGAGAAAGAGAAGACTGAAATGTCTGTCTTATTCAGCAGGGTGCCGTTGTTGTGGTGAGTTCTGACATTGGCTTTCACTTATCTCTTGATACATTGCCCGAGGCAAGTGCTAGTAGGTGGTTTGATGTGATTTGAGAGACTATGCCCCCCCCTGGTGGCCGAAGACGAGGTTGTAGAAAAGTGACACATCCTGACGTTACTGTTGTATAAAACTTGGCTTACGAACAACAACGACTTGCCTCCTCGTCTTTACACGGTCCGACATAAACTGTGCGGTACGGGCATGAAGGGTCAACCAAGGCTCAGAATTCCGACGCTTGTGAGTGACTGTGAGAACCACCAGGACAAGGCTGCTATTTAGCGGTGTTGTCATGGCGATGCCATGGTTACGTAAGTGTTTCGGTCCTGTTCCCATATTCAGGCAGGATAGAGGTCTTTGTGTTCCATTCTTGAGGTTTCCGACACTGGACACCCCTTCTGAGATCTGTTCATTCGGGCTTATTTCCTCCACCTGAATGTGGCGTGATGATCG
Organism: Novumbra hubbsi; assembly: GCA_016801125.1. NCBI lineage: Eukaryota > Metazoa > Chordata > Actinopteri > Esociformes > Umbridae > Novumbra > Novumbra hubbsi. The sequence continues at coordinate 9,410 of JACXGK010000071.1, forward strand.
CTCAATCATGAGGGATTACCTGTTTTATGTGCAGCATGTCACGCCCTGCTTAAAACAGACACAGGTGTAAGTGTGTGTGTGTGTTTGTTGTGTGTTTGCGTGTACAGATATATGCGTGTGATCCAGATCATACAATACGTTTTGGGACCAGAAGCAAAAACAGACCAATCAAACCCTGCAAGGTTTTTAGCGTTTGGGGGGGGGGGGGGTCATCATCAGCACAGTTGTAGTCAGGCCAAAGATTAGAGGAGGTTCTGAGGGGCGTGTCCCCCTGTCAGATGGACAACAGTGTGTGTCCATCCTATGATTATAAGATACCGGCAGGACAGGTACATTATCCAAGGGCTATTATAAAACAGGTTATATAATACAGCCATTGTTAAGGGGCCTGTCTGGGAAGGTTATTTGGTTAGTCATGGTTGTGAAGCGTTTCCCAAAACTCACTCCCTCAGACTTTCTCGTCTTGTGCCGTTTCGGCATGTTTTTCCCAGGACCATTGACAGGCAGAGAGGTTGGTGTGTGTGTGTGTAAGTAACCTTCCGTTTTGGTTTGTTGAATGAGTGCTAGAATACAAATGTGGACTGTTTAGATGTTGTCGCCACCAGCTTTCTGATATGTTTTCCGTAACCGATACTGTGTAATCATTATAATGAACTGAGTACACAACATTTTCTTTTTGCCCTATACTGTATAATAATGTAAAGTCTTGTGTTTTCAAGGTCAGGTTCTAAAGCCAAATATTTTATAACGTTACTGTCGGGTTGTTTTTTCTCACAACTCTACTGTGAAGAGTGGGAGTGTCGGAAGTGTGGAAAATGATGTCACACGTCAGCTGTCCTCATAGCTGAGTTGTGATTCATTATTTACACTAGTATTTTATTAGGATCCCAATTTTCTTTCAAGGCACAGAACAGTGAGAAACTGTGTACCCTATATTACTAAAGAAAACAATTGTTCATCCCACAAATTTACAAAAGTACATTACAAATAGTGGAATAATGTTGGTGTGTTTGTGAGACAGTGTGTGTGTGTGTACCTTTTTGCAGGCAGTCCCTCTGGTGCTGTGAGATGTTGGGTTATTTGTTTTTGAAATGGGATATTCCTGCTAGCCCTGGCTATGTGTGGTGAAAAGGAGTCTGTGTGGTCATGGCTACACACAAAGCACTGTGTTCTCTACAGCCCTGTGTGTTTTCTTCAGCCCTGTGTGTTCTCTACAACGCTGTGTGTTCCCTACAGCCCTGTGTGTTCTCTATAGCCGCCTGTATTCTCTACAGCCCTGTGTGTTTTCTACAGCCCTGTGTGTATTCAACTGCCCTGTGTGTTCTCTACAGCCATGTGTGTTCTCTACAGCCCTGTGTGTTCTCTACAGCCCTGTGTGTTCTCTACAGCGCTGTGTGTTCTCTACAGCGCTGTGGGTTCTCTACAGCGCTGTGGGTTCTCTACAGCGCTGTGGGTTCTCTACAGCGCTGTGTGTTCTCTACAGCCCTGTGTGTTTTCTGCTGCCCTGTAGGTTTTACACTGCCCTGTGTGTATTTATCTGCCCTGTGTGTATTTATCTGCCCTGTGTGTATTTATCTGCCCTGTGTGTATTTAACAGCCCTGTGTGTATTTAACTGCCCTGTGTGTATTTAACTGCCCTGTGTGTTCTCTACAGCCGTGTGTGTTTTTCCAGATTTTGGGGGACTGTGAAGCTGGGCTACCATGGCAACAGCATTAATCAAAAAAGCACTGAGTTCATCCAAAGGCAAAGCACTGTAGCGTCTTAAATGTACTGAATATGACTTTATACCGCCACTCATTGTAGCATCTGTGTGTTGGTATGGTTTCTAAATCAGTCATTGGCATGATTTAGCCCAACCACTTCTTTTTTACTGGTAAATCTTTTACATGTCCAGTGCCGCACAGTCATATGTCATTACTGCCAGAGAGTAATAAATGAAGTACATTATAAATACTGTCAATATACTCCAAAATCAGCCAGTGAAAGTCTTCACCCAGAGGCTGGTTTCCCATGGTGATTTAGATGAACGTTCCCAGTTTCTAGCACCATTTGAAATCAGTGTTCTTGGGGAAGGAGAAGCAGCTGTGAGCCTTTGGGGAGCATCAGCCAGAAACCACCGGAGACTCCTTCTATCACCTCTGTCTCCCCTTTAAAGGATGACTGATTTCCTCTGGTGTTTAGAGCCTCCTATATCTTCTAGCACCATTTGAAATCGGTTATAATGACTGGGGATCAATTTCTACAATGTCCTCGATGTCTACGAGTCAACTCTACAGTCACATATGGAGGAACTTCTTTTATTCAATGTTTGTGTCGAGCGAGTCTCACAGTCTACTCTACGGATCCTTGATCAAAATGGATTGGACGGGAACTTTTTTCTAATAAGACAGTTTATGCTTTCTTAATTAATACATTTTTCATTAAAGGGAATTAATTCGACATGACATACTTGTCTTATTTTCTGTGTATGTTATTACATTTATGCATGTTGGTGACAAACCTGTGAGCAAACCATTGCATATCAACCAGCTCTGCAACATATAAGATAACTCAAGGAACTGATTATAGCTCAGACGTTACCAGTCTTTCATCTGGTAGCATTCTATACTAAGAAAACATGTTTCATGGAACCAAGAGGCTTTTACCAGACACTGCTCAGAATGGATGTAGCATGTAGTCAGTATAGACTGCATAGAATTTCAAGCAGTGAAGGTTCTTGATCTGTAACACGGATAACAGAGTTTCAAGGACAAACTGTGTTTTCAATAAGAAATGAATAGCATTATCTTATATTATCTCTCCTCTGTGTCTCGTTTGCCTGTATTACGATGTCTCAATTCAGGTGTAATAATACATGCCGAGAACAACTGATACCTGACCTTGTGTTTTTAGAGGTAGATAAAGGTGTCTTGGTTGTGTCTTCAACATGTTAGAATTTAAATCAGGATATGTAAAACATCAAGACCAAGGAAGCATGTTTAAACGGTGTGGAACCGGGGCTAGAGGTGAGGACAATTTGTATTAATGTGGCTATTGACCGAACTCGTATAGAGATTTACTGTCCTTATTTGCAGGATCTACCTGAACTGGAGATCTTTAACCTAGCATAGTATTGGTGGTGCAAAACCTGCAAACCTCTACATAAAAGTACATTATGACAACACCCAAGCAGCTTTAGAATGCACTGTTGTATTTCTTCTAAATATCTAAATATAATGAAGCTAAACATACCTCTCAATCGCAGTGTCTGTGTTGTCTTGTAGTAGAACTTGTTTTTACAGGTGCTTCGGGTAATGCAATAGTGGAGGCTGTCATCTAACCAGTGAGCAAAGCCCGTGAGATCAATTATTTTACTTTCCTTGTGTTTGATACAGTCCTGGATTTCTAAAGAGATCTGGAACATTCTAAGGGAAGAGTCTAAACTTGCTCAAATGGAATTAGCCGCCAACAATGACGAAGGTTTTCATGACACAGAACATAACCTGTCACACAAACACACATACTAACCATGTGACCTGTGACCTTAACATAATTGAACCGCTGGAAACACTCTCTCCCTCCGGTGTTTAATGAGAGAATGCAGTGTATGAACTTGTTTGAGGTTCAGGGAAAGGGCAAGTCTCAGCACAATATGATCAGTGTGGCGCCCGTGATAAGACCATAACACGTGAAGGGCTCTTGTCGTGGATCTTGAAGAAATAGAATCGGTTGTCTTCTTTCACCCAGAGGTCTAGCCCAGGCATGGACAAGTCTCTGTACGCCATTGTCAGAATGGCCCTGCTGGAGACCTGCAGCCTCGTTGACGGTATCCGGACCGGGGGGGCGTTCCGCTACGGACGTACCGCTTATTGGAACGTGTACAGCTGCCTGTGAACTGCAGCCGTGAACTGACACCATGACTTCAGAAACGTTGACCTCTCGCATTAGGAGAGGTGGCTTCTGTACTTATGGAGAATCACCAATAAATGTGATAACATGCAAAAGTCCATGTGATGAACCAAAACTAATTTTAACACTAATTTTACTAACAATATGATGGCACGCTATTATCACAATCGTAATCACTCCTTTTCATAATCAACCATTATCATAATCACACATTATAGTAATCACCCATGATCTTTTAAGCGTTCTGTTGGCTTCTGTTCCCATCTCCATTCTGTGCACATTCCACACGAAACAACCTGTCTTCACACACTTTACTGTGTAACCGGCTGAATCCAGACTTCCTAATACCCGAAGTCTTGGATGATCCTAATGATAACGTCAGATACGGGTTGGCCCTGGTGATGCGCTGATGCCTTCTCCATCGCCAGAGCCTTAAGGTTATAGGTCGTGCAGCCAGTCGGGATACTCTCAACGGTGCACCTGTGAAAGTCGGTGAGCATGAACGTCCTTAGCCGGCGGAGGAAGAAGAGATGTTTCCTAGCTTTCTTGACAACGATGTCAGAGTGGTGTGACCAGGTCAGCATGTCGTTGTTGTCGCCCCCTGGTGGAACCTGAAGCTACTGAGTCCGCTGCAGTCCCAATGATGTGTATAGGGGCGTGGCCTACCCATGTCGCTTGTTGTAATGGTTAATGCAGCTTTTACACGTTAGCCTCAGTTTTGTGAAATCCAATGTGAATACGTCCAGGTTTATTATTTTGTTTAATGGTGGTACTAGTGGTAGTCAACATTAAGGAACAAATTAAAATCTATGCAAAGTTATGATTATATACAATGAGTGGTGTGCATTGTAAGATTAAAAGGTATGTGCAGTGAGAATGTAAATATATATATTATATATAATGTTTTTTTTAAATACATTTACAAAAATGTTTTTGCTTTGTCATTTTGGTGTATTGTGCATGGAAGGCCCAAATAAGGTGACAGAAACATAATGTGGAGAAAGTAAAGGAGTCTTTTTCACTCTTTAGAATGCTTTCCGAAGCTGCTGTACACACATAATAAATATACATGCAGAGTTGTGCACATGTATATATTTACAGTTCATTTACATGCATTTTCATACAATTTTGGATATGAGTACAGATTTGGAAACCTTATACTGCAGCTCTTTGGTTAACAGTTAAAAGTTTGGAGGTGGTTGATGAGGTGTTCATATTGCACATCATAACCTGACCGAGGAAATTATTATAATATGACGACACGTCCCACGAGAGCAATAATAATAATGTATCCAATTAATTGACATGTTAATTGGATACGAAGACAGAAATACAAGTCATAGAAACGTAAGTAGCATCCACAATCTCGCAAAAAAAATGTGTTCTCTAAATAGCTACTCTACACGCTCACGACGTTAGTTGTCAATCAAGCTTATCCATATACTGTAGTAGGCCGCTGTCTGAATTGCAGTCAAAGCAAGGCTGGTTGCATTTTATCTTGACTTGGCCTCTTTGTTAGTCGCATGCAGTAATTGTACTCAGATAAATTATTCCACAACTTGTCTAGGTTACAGTAGTGGGGTTCACACTAGTTGACCACAAGATGGCAGTAAATACCAGCAAACAATTCATGAGCACGTACAACTGATCTTCTCTGGTCATGTAGATTTTTTTATTTCGGGGTAATTCTACTGAGAAAGTTGTTGTTGTCAAGTGGGACGCTGATAGGCTTATCAAGCTTTATACCAAAATCCCCAGACTTACTGGATTAACAAAAAATACATCTGCTTCTTAAAATATGACCGTTAATGCCTGGGTGCCTATTCCTATAGTTCAGTTTCTTTCATTGAGCCCGAATTACGTTATTATTAATTCATTATGTTAAAACGTTCTGGCCGTTTCGTCCTTGCTTGGATGGAGTGTTATACATCTCGGCCTGTGTGGTCCAATCACAAGTCACAGTGACTGATAATCGTCCCAGGTTAACAATGCACTGGTGTCACAAGAGCAGATTTGATGTTTTACACCTCAAAAGTCTATCAGAGTAAATATTAAATAAAAAAGAAGACCCATGCTAATTGATATCAAAACTTACAGTATAGTTTGTTTTGGTCAAAATATTTACTTTTAATATTTTTACAACAATAGCTGTGTACACTGCCAACTATATCGGCCACCAATTGGTATTGATTATAGGCAAAAATGTAATAATTGCTCTGCATTTGGCCAGTCGTTTCAGAATGAATTTTCTTTCATACAGACATATACTGTATGTCCCAGTCATTTTTATAATATATAGTTATACCATAATTATTATAGAGTTGGTCTTGTCAGTTCCTTGGTCTTTCCGATGTAATTACTACTAATAGTCACTCCAACGGTAGGGTTTGGGGTTTCTGGGACCTCTCATTGCACCCCCTGAAAAACCTTTGGTGTTATTGAACCACCCAGATTATTCCACCATACATCACCTCACATCCCTCGATGCTTCCGGTGTGTGTGCAAAGCACACCAGTTCACATTGTAACACAACGCGTTACCTCACTAAGCAAAGAGCATTCATACTCCCATATAACACGGGAATGTCTCCCGGACAGGAATATTGGTTACTCCTTAACAGAGACCGGTTCTCATACGACGCTTGACGCCTTCGGTGTCATCTGAGATTCGTTTGACGCAGTGATCCATGGTCGGGACAGGTTTAACCACACAGGTGGCCTGAAGGCTGTATGTCTTGACATTTCTCCATATCACCAGCCATCCAGGCCACAAACAATTTGGTTAACGCCCCCTCCTAGGTGGAGTTCCACTGAAACCATGACAACATTGTGTTTATGACTCACGCAAGCGTAGCTTTCTGTTTCTTGTGACTTTCCAAGACAATTGTTCTCTTTATGATGAAGGGGTGTAGGTAGGCGGGACGCGTCAGTCTGAATCTGTTTAGGACTGTCTCTATTTAAAACAATTGGGATCTTTATGTCGCCTTTTGTACAGACGAACGTTTACCCCATTTTTGGCAACATGCCCATTTCATATAGCCGTGATGTAGCCCCCCATCCCCTGCACACATCCGTTGTGTACCCTAGCTCCCCCTCTTGGTGAGTTCCACTACCAGTCATTCTTGGGGATAGCACAGATTCCCAATGAAGACCACATAGGAAGCAGTAGAGTGATTCTACAGCTGCAGTGGGGGAAGTTGATGCCCTACATAGATAGACAAGTGCTGTGAACAAGTGCCACCTGTAGCAACAAGAGAGTGCCGGGCCCACCGAGTGACCAGTATAACCTGAAGCGGTAACGGTTTTACCACAGCGCGCATTCCAGAAACACAAGGGCTGTTCCAGAAACACAAGGGCTGTTCCAGAAACACCGGCCTATTTCCTTTTGCAGACTTCCCATATATGAAGATCCTTGTTGCCCATTGGTTGTCGGATATTATCTTGTTTGTATTGGAAAAGACTGGTTTCTGATTGAAATTGAGTGAAGCCTTGTCATTACCTCAAACCTAAACCAGCTGGAAACCGATCACAAGCTCAACTGTGCCCTTTCAAAAGCCGCCCAGTTGGCTCCCAAATCACTCGTGTGTTGTTAAATATGTGTGACAGAGCCATAATAAAAATCCAATCCTTCCTTCCCACTAGACTGACAGATGTTTTTAGGTGTGCTGACAGGCTGTCTGTCTGATGATTTAATCTACCACTCAGACAGTGGGAATACTATTGTGCATTGTCTATTTTTCAACCGATTTACCTTGTGGTAATTACCATAGGTTTGCTCTGTGAACCTTTTGGAAGAAATGAACTCTCATTTGGCCTATAGAAAGCGCATAGAAACACCATTCAAATAATTCATCAAATTACACCGGCCATCAAATACTCAAAGTCCCACTAGCTATTCCTACTTTCTTGTTTTACTTGGCTATAGCATTCAGATATTTTGCCTAATATGCATAGGCTGTTCAGTAGCAAAGTAATTTGTATATTTTTTTTTTTTAAACACAAACAGGTACATCTGGCATTTGTCATAAAAACACAATATGACATTTTCTGTGGTTGCACCCTTTGCAGGACTCTTAATAGGATAGGCACAAATGTGTCATTGTAAGTAAGGGACTATTGTAATTGTTTTGTAGTAGACACAGGAGAAGAGGTAACAAAACAAAGGTTATTAAATCAAACCGTTAACCTAAAGGCTCAACCACGAAACAGGCACACATAAAACAATAACTGACAAGAAACACTAGGGAAGGATTAACTCAAATAGGAACACGATGGGGTAATGGAGACACAGGTGAAATCAAGGAACAGATAATTCAAACATAACATAGAAACAGACTAACTAGAACACTTTATTCTATGGAAGGCCTCCCAGCTGAGGCTAGCTAAGCAAACCAAACTTTTCACTGGACAGAATATTGTGTTTCCCCAGATGGGACACAAGTGTTTTGTAAAGGGACCTTTTGACTTTAGAGGAGTAGAGGGAAGGCCTAGAGACACAAGTGTTTCGTAATGTGACCTGTTGACTGGCAAGGAATAGAGCAAAGCCCTAGAGACACAGGTGTTTTTTAAGGAGACATGCAGGGTGGAGGGTATTCCTCTGACTGATTTTAATCTACGGGGAGTCTGTCCTTGCTGGCTGTCTGAGGATGCAGAGAACTGGACCTCTCTATGACTACATCAAACTGTGGTATGCACCAGGGCCAGGACTCTCAAAACACCGCTACGGACCAAGGCCATGGCAAACTGAGAAAGTCATATGTCTGTCTAAATTAGTCTCACAAAACAGACTTCTGGAGAAGGTGCTGAATGACTAAAACATTGGAATAATTGGCCCGCTTAGGCACTTCCTTCACTGCCATTGCTGGAAGTGCCAGTCTAATGTTCACAAGACAGGGATGAGCTTTCCTTTGTACATGTGGCGCTGGACATTGCGGGTTTGTCTGGTTGTCGTCTGGTGGAGTTGAGATTTTTCCCCCCTAAAGCAAAAGTGTTTGTGGTGTCGTCTTTTGAATTAGGATGTACCGGTTACTGTTATTGGTGTTTGTGGGGTCGTCTTTTGAATTAGGATGTACTGTTGTCTACTGTTATTTGTGTTGAGCATGTTGAACATCTTTTTGTTCATCTTGTAGGCCTGTACTAAGTAGAAGGAGCTCCTTCACTTTCCTCAGGGCCGGGCCTCAGTGGGACTTCAGCCTGGTGATTGTACTTCCCTGCCTCCCTGTCTCCTTTACCGCAGGCAGAGAGACTGTGTAGACTGCCCATGGAAATATGTTGATAGTCTATGTAGACTGCCCATGGAAATATGTTGATAGTCTGTGCACCTGTTTGTGCTAACGAAGATTCCCTGCCCCAGTCATAGCCGTCTGAAATCTGTTTGGACTTTACGTTTTGCCTCAGTGTTTTTAAACGGCCTCTCATACAGAAGTGGGTCTGTTCATTCTCATGGAGCAGTCACGTTCCTCTCACTCAGCCCACAAATATCCACTTTGAACCTTGATTTTGGGAGAAGACTTTCATCCATTTTATGTGTGTCTACAATGATGATCCACAGAAACGTGCATATATAATTGACTGCATACATTTATAACATATAGTCACTTAGACTGCAGGTACTAAATAGACAACACCTGACGCAGGAAAGGGTCCCCTTTACTTCCCTGGGGCGTTGGGATTTAAGCTTTTAACCAATGAAAAGAGAGCTCTTAAACAGCAATTTTTTCTAATATATTTTTTTTCTAGTCACCTTAGGAAACTCCAGCTATGTTCCATCTTTCATTTAGGATTGTTTGATTGCTTGAATCCTTCACGGTTGTTGAAGGAGCCAGGACATCATGTTCCCCACACAAACCCAAGACTGATCCGTGAACAAAGACAATCCCCCTCCAACATAATGGAATGAACATGGCCCTCGTTCCTCACAAATCAGCTGCCCTGCCGTTTACAGTGAACCATTAAAAACAACAGCTATTTGAAGCCGAAGTAGAGAGGTGAGATTAGAGAGAAGAACGGAACGACAAGGCCTGGGGCAGGTTTTATGAGTCAAAGGCCCAGCTGAAACCCCATCCATCCATCCAGCCAGCCATCCATCCAACCATCCAGCCAGCCAGCCAGCCATCCATCCATCCAACCATCCAGCCAGCCATCCATCCCTCCAGCCAGCCAGCCAGCCATCCATCCCTCCATCCATCCATCCATCCATCCAGCCAGCCAGCCAGCCAGCCATCCATCCAGCCATCCATCCGTTGCGAATCTGAGCTGGTGAGAGGAGAAGAAAAGGGGGTGGGGGTGGATGGAGGAGAGAGGGGAGGCTCTTTATCTCATGCCAAACATTGCCTTTCCTCTGACTGTGCTTGTCATGCTTAGCTCATCCATTTGACACGTGGCCCCCATTACCTCAAGCCCCCCCCACCCCCAGGTGGCTCCACTATTACGGTAAACCCCCCTATTAAGCCCCCCACCCCCAGGTGGCTCCACTATTACGGTAAACCCCCCTATTAAGCCCACCTACTTTATAAGCCCAATTGCAACTTTGAATCAAAGCATATTCCTACCGCTGTTTTCGGTAGGTACTCAATTGTTATTTTTGACCTCAGCTGTATAATTCATATAATGAATACCCATATTTAAATATGTCATATTGCATAGTTCAATTAATTCTGGATAGGCCTATATTCCATCCTCACGTTAACAATAGGCCTACTTCTCGGATGAGGTTTAGTTTCAGATTACTAAAACATGAAAACAACGACTGTCCATTCCCACGCATGATAGAAGCATGCCGTCTATACAGAGCGCGAACAATGCAACATCTTTCATTTCTGGCAAAATATATAGAGTAGACAGGAAGTTGTTGAGGCAGAGATTGAGGGAGCACTGATGTACGACAGAAAAATGTGATCTACCGGAGTCCAGCGGTAAAGCAGGAGATTGACTTATTTACTATTCTCAAAACATTAATATTGAGCCTGCACATTTTCTGTCTTCTTCAGGAATCTTCTTAAAACCATCTGCACTTTCAAACAGTTTTTTGGCACAATTACAACAGCACCATAGGATAGACATACAGACAAAATGATAATACATATTGCAGTTTTCAGGCCGTAGGATAGGAGTGGAGACAAGAAAATAGATATTATGACCTAAAAGATTACATGTTTGAATAGAAGATTTTCCTATGTATGTATTTATCAACAAATCTGAAGTGAGTTTATTTGGAACACCCGTGAGCTTAAAGGGTAAATTAGGTTCCCATTAAGCCCATACCAGACTTTCAACATTTTGTCAAATTAAACAATAAAAACATTAGCAATAGGTATGAATTAATTATTGACACTTCAAATGAGAGATTAGTCATTTAACTAAAATATTCTCTTAAATCGGGGCATTATATATTATAAATGTCTGAAAAGCCGATTTGGTCTGAGCTTGACAGAGATGTTTACCTTAACTCAACATATACAAATCTACCGTCACAGAGTGAATGACGCGATGGCATGTTTTCTTCACCTTTGTTTCCCACACCCTCTTTTGTGCTTGGAACATTAAGGCTTGGATGATCCTGTCAGTTTGTTGTGAGTTGATAGGGGTTTTTCTAAGGAACAGGGGGGTGCCGTTGCACAGCCAGTACAGTTTATTTAAGAATTGTTTGCTACATCATGCAATTTGCCTGTTACTGTCTTGCAATAAGGGGAAGTCGTTTGGATGCCCTGTACTAGACAGATTCCCAGTGGGCTCATATTCACTCCATTTCTTAATGTACTTCGTGGTACTCTAGTGGATACTCAATTCCTTGGAAATGTTTTTCTATCCTATGACAGTTTGGTGCTTTTTTGAGAAACGATTTGCACAACGGTCCCTGCTGGGTGGATGCCCTTTTATGGCCCTGTCCAGCTCTCCTGGTATCTCCACCATGCTCTTGAGACTTCCCTGGGAGTCCCAGCAAACCTTCTTGCAACGCTACGAATGGATGTGCCGTCATGGAGCAGCTGGTCTACGTGTGCAACCTGAATGGGTTGCAGGTAACCGCCTCATGCTACCACTAGTGGCAAGGACACTTTCAACATCTCCACTTTTGCTTGAGTCAGGATTCCTCGAAAAACCTGCCCATTGCTCTGCGCATTCAAAAAGTACCCACTTTTCCCACATTTTGTTATGTTACAACCTGATTCATATTTGCATCGTTTTCTTTATTTCCTTATTGAACTATACACAGTACCCTATATTAATGGATATTTATTTAATTGATTACAAATAAAAAGATGTATCCAAGTATTCAGACCCAATGCTATGACACTAGAAATTAGGACACCAGGCTGCTGTGGCAATGTGAAACTGTATAATTTGTGTAAACCGCAATATTTAAACTTCACTCTTAACAATCGTTCTTCTTTCTGCTACATTGTGTCCTTTTCTTTCCCATTTATTCAGGCCCACCGTTTGATCTAATCAAAATGGACCCAGTCACACCCCATTAATACTAAGGAAATACCACTTTCTTCTGGGTTAGACAACAATAAAACAGCTTAGTGCTCTTAAAGCATGTTTCTCTCAGATAATAACTAGGTCTAATGTTGTTTTCATTCTAGATTGAGGATGTGTGGTTCAAATGGGGATCATCAGCTAATTGATGAGGCAGTCGTTCACAGTTACTGATCTACTAACGATACTGGCTAATGAGTCTTTCATAGCTAGTTGATACTTGGCTTACTTCTGATCAAAATGACCAGGCCACCCATGACTACATAGCATTTGACATATGTCTCCTGAATTACTCTTGAGAGCATTAGAAGAATTCAAACTATTAGTCTTTAACGTTAGCGCTACATCTGGTAATGACAAGGAACTGCTAATTCCTGGGTAAAGTGCGATGGACTAGGAGACTGGTCAGTATTGTTGGCTGGATGAAAGGCACAAATTACAGAGAGGTCTGGAAGAACACCAAATGGTGAACGCACAGGCCTTGGACTGAATCCATTGAACATTTATTGGGTGGCCTAAATATAGCAGTTCCACATGCTGCCCATCCAATCTGACAAAGCTTGAGAGGATTTGCAAGAAAGAAGAGAAACTGCCCAAATTCAAATGTGCAAAGCTGGTTGAAGCCTCCAAGAAGACTCTTTGATGTATCAAATATGCTTCATCAAAGTGTGAACAAAGGTTCTGAATACACAAACACACTAGATATTTCAATTCTCTGTTTTCTGTGAGATTTAACAGTGTTTTCAAGTTGTCATTATGGAGTATTGTGTATAGATTTATCCAGAAGATGTGTAAATTCTAAATTCTGTGTATAACACAACAACATGTGGAGAAGGTTAATTTGGCTGAATACCTATTGAAGGCACTGTATATACACACAGGACCAGATTTATTCTCACCTGACAGCAGGTCTACTAGGGTGCTCCTGGGTAGACTGTAGTGAGCCCCTTCCTGTCCTAAAGGGGGGGCCATTGTCACCAGGTTAATAGAGCTATAGGGATGTCCCAAACCAATGGTCCTGGATGGCACAGGATAATAGGGCAGATCCTGTTGTCTTGACTATTTCTCACATCAAACAGAAAGGTAGATCTAGTAGGTTTTGTGTGTATTGGTGAAACTCCCGTGTCTGTGTTAAGCTATTTTGGTATCTCGGTTAGTATTGGTTTGTCTGCCTGTGTCGATACCAGATGTCTGACTATGTTTGACTTTGATTGTTGTTTCATTTTCTCAGAAGCAGAAGTGCGGAGAAAAGGATGAGAAAGATGATTCAATCAGCCTGTGCAACTTTGATTTGCAGGTAAGATAAAATGAAAAATCCAATCTGATCTGAGTTGACGAAAAACATTCTTACACCAGCATTACTGTTATTTCATCAGTTTGTGAAAGAGACAAACTGATCCTGTAAATTTGCCTTTTAGATTATTTTCCAGATGTTATTGACATGATTGTTTGGTGCATTGAAGAGTTTCCTGACCTCTGCAGGTCATATGTTTGACTGCTTTCTGAAGATTTAGCCCATCCTGACACTGTCGTGTTTGTTTTAGATACTTGAGCTTATCATCGACAACCATCTCGATAAGAGACACGTTTGTTTTCCACAACACCCAATACTCATGTTGGGGATTTTTTTAAATACCATATATAAGTTACTTACATTTTCTTCCATAGCTGTATTTCTAGTAAAAGAGGTTGAGGCATGTAAGGCCTTGTCAGTAATAACTTCCTCCCAAGGATAAGGTGTTTGTCCAAATGATGCAAGTAGGGGTGGTTTCATCATCTTCACTTTCGCTAGAGAGTCAGGATTCCTTGAAAAACCTGCCCATTGCTCTGCACATTCAAAAAGTACCCACTTTTCCCACATTTTGTTACATTACAACCTGATTCATATTTGCATGGTTTTCTTTATTTCCTTATTGAAATATACACAGTACCCTACATTAATGGATATTTATTTAATTGATTACAAATAAAAAGATTTATACCCAATGCTATGACACTAGAAATTAAGCTCATGTACATCCTGTTTGCATTGACCTTAAGATGTTTCTACTACTTGATTGGAGAACTGTAAAGGTTATCACATCCAATTGTTATTTTTTCAAACGCTTTGTTAAAGGGGGATTATGGTCACATGATCATCTACCAGCTGAGCAGTCCAAATAAATCATTGGTTTAGAAGACATGTGATTCCAGTCTATTAAAACCGAGCATTACAACCCACTCACGTTTAATGTGTTTTTGGAGGAGTGTGCCAATTTCAACAGAGTGATGTCCAAAGTGCACCTTTAACAGCAGGTATCTGCTAACTGTGAAACACTTATTTACAGGCCCTTATTAAATAAAATTACAATTAATAGAAAAAATTGAAAACCAAAAATGTAAGTAAATAATATAGTACAGGTTTGCAGGGGTACATGTTTTTCTGTTCTAATGAGAGCCTTTACGCACATCGGAAGCAAAATAAAATAATTGTTGCCGCTTTTCTAACTGTTTTGTGCACTTTGGAGGAATAGCAAGTTATACAATGATGTGTGCTGTGTTGATAAACCAGCATTGTCGAATCCTTCAGCTTCATTGTAGAACCTACAGTTTGGCAGCATTTTGGTATTCCAGTAGACTACAACAACTGTATGTCGCCACTGCTTTACAAATGTACACTGCCACTTACCCCCTAAACACATCTGTTCCCAAATGAAGTACAAAGTTAACACCTGTATGTTGCTGACAAACAGCTGTGTTTATTTCAGCCTGTACAGTGATTTGCCCACAGCGAGACTTAAGCATATGGAGAACGTCTGCAACCAGTTTGTCAGAGAGTTGTGCCATAGATTTGTCAGTGTGCTGGGGTCAACTCTGTCATCAATGGGGCATTTATCAGTGTCCATTAGATACTGTTGTTCTTGGTTGCCTCCAAACTGTTTGTTAGCAACCAGAAAGACCATGGGTGTGTACGCTCTGAGTAAAACCGACTTAAGTAAATGATTGAGTAACCCGAGGGTGTTGGTCTGGTTTGTAAGCTATTGCTGGTCCGCTGTGGTTTTTACTGGCTGGACTTTGATATAGGCCTGTTGTCATCCCCCTCGTCCAATCGGCCGGCTGTTCTGGTTGTGAAGGGAGTATCAATACGGTAGAGGGGGAGGTGGGGACAGATGGAGACATGGATGGCACGGTAAGACAACCGTAACAAGAAGCACAGAGGCTAAAGGAGACCGCATAGGTATGACTGGACGAACAGGGAAAAATGCGTAGCAGGGAAAACGATAAATGGTGAGAGATAGGGCATTCATCTAGATCTTGGTGTATCGGAAAATGTATTACAAATGTTGAGTTACCAATATGGAAACTACCTGCTGGTTTTTCTTTCGTTATTTCTGCTCAATCTAGGAGTGCCTGGGCCTGTCTGATAAGATCAAGGCTTGTCGTCTTCCTGCCTGCTCAAATAAGGACTAAGATGTTTTTGTACTGAAGAAATTAGAGATTTGAGTCTCTGAAATAACGATTTGTGTGGACCCCTCAAACTCAACGTTGGACCTCAACATCACTTCCAAACCCTGTAATCTATTCAGAACTGGGACGCCGGGTGGGTGCAATTAGCGATGAGTTAGAACAGAACCGGCAGGCGTCGGACCTGGGCTGAGAGTTCGAAACCCCTGATATAGACCCTGAATATGAATTTGTTGTTTCGGACCGCCTGTGCCAACCTCCACCACTAGAGAGCAGTAGGGTGTCCAACAGTAGTTGATGGATAGGTCTATATCCTGCAGTGAGTGAAACAATCCCTCAGCGAGACAGTTACGTGTTTTCAACCGGAAGGTATAATTACCAGTACGTTGTCTTGACCTCAGTTCCTGAGAAGTCCCGCGGCTTTGTGTTTTTTTTGTCAGAGACGTACCACATTACAGTTGCCACAGTACCATGGTCGACGTGACTTGACAAGCGTATGTCTGAGCGAGGGCAAGTGTAATGTATACATTGGCACCCACGCTCCTTCGTTTATGAGAGTGCGTCAGACTATAGCTTGGCCTTTGGCCCCGGCATGTTGAAGCAAACTGTTAGGATTGTTTTGCACAACAAGCCAGGGCTGATTAAGACCTCGGGTCTCCCAGGTAAAGTGAATGTGGGGAGGCACTGGGTCCGAGTGTCCACCCCCTGTGCCTGTTGTTTTGTACAAAGATGTCAAACCGGCACTTTGTGTTCTGGGGGTATGTTTATTTCCTTGACAACCTCAAGCTGTCCTGGTTCATATTCCGACAGACAGACATTCAGTTATATTATTGTTATTGTTCAGTGTACTCTGACTCACCACTCCTACCATTACTCTCCTATGGGACTGCTCATCCTTTTTCACAACTAATCCTATTGGGACTGACATGAGTGCTGAGACAAGCCTGAGAGGCCTGCTGTTATTGGCTGTTTCACACCTTGCCCTGAGGTGTGAATGACGACCAGCTATTTGATGGACCAGTCAGTGCACTGTGCTTTTGGGTGAAATAGGCCAGTTCCATTTAGTACGTTTTAACAGATGATCAGCACCTCAGAATAAACACAGTCCTGATGAACATGCGCCCAACCAAAGATCCAGTGTTCAACTAGTTTAGCAATAGGCCATCTGGGTTGTCTCTCACTTCTGTCAAACACACACACACACACACACACAAAAAAAACACTCTTGCTCACACACGGGCGTGTGTTCATTCGCTCACGTCCCGTTTCACACGCCGGTGTTGACACAGGAGGGCAAATTTGAACTTCTGCATTTGTCTCACTCGTTTGCTTGATGCACGCTACAGATTGCATCTAAGTGATTAGCGAGGTGTAAAAGTGCTACTTTCACACTTGGCCTTGTGCAGTATGTTTGTACCGCACAGCGTTCGCGGGTTTAGTGTCTGGCAACAGGCGTTCTCACCTCTGCACCGCTGTCTCCTGTTGCCATGCTACGTGAATGTGTCTGTCTGTCACTACATGAGTGGGTGTGCAGGAATATGGAAGCCGGCATGACTTCAGAATAACCTCGGTTGACTTTCCCAATTATTTTTACTGTGAAACTGGGTGAAGATATTACCCCCGCACCCTCTTTAAACTAATCAATACCTCAGTCGTCACACACATACAACCCCCCCACACCCCACACTAAACGTCTGCCCTCAATACGCTGTGTTTGTGTGTGTGTGTGTGTGTGTGTGTCTGGCAAGAGGTGAGTGAGTCTGCCCCTCTAATTGATATTGTAATTGACCAGCCCGTCCCCCACTGATCAGAGCCTGGTAACAGCTCTCTGTTGTTTAAATAAAACAGAGAACAAACATCAGTACCCTTAATGCCCTCCACGTCATGGAACAAAGAGGTGCTCCAGTTTCTAGTATATTCTCACTCCATGATGACGCCATATTCCTTACACTGCGTGATAGTTAGATTCCCCAGTTATCATCTGAATTGCAAATGTGCTAGTTCTCCTGGGCCTCCCACCACACACCAGTATCTTCCTCAGGGTTTCAGTGTTTTATTCATCCCGTTAAAGCAGATGTTCCAGGGGTGTCTTGCCTCAAACAACGTATCCTATTAGGCAAAGGAACCTTAGCAACTTACAGACAGCACGAAACTGCAAAATTAAAAGATACCATTCAGAAATCAAGCAAAAACAGGAAAGAAAAGAAAATGGAGAAGGACCAGTGTTCATTCAGTGTCCATGATGGTATAGTTGCATTAGGAGCATTCTGTTCTGTCACGTGGTAGCAGAGTCGAACAGCCTAAGGCCCAGTAGGGTGAGGTCCAAGTGCCTTTCGGAGGAACCTTCCCGCCCGGTGCTTCGGGACGTCGCGCCGTACTCCTGAGTGCACCCAGTGACTCAGACGGGTAGTATCTTCTGGTTGCTGTCTCCGCAGAATTGCGTGTGGGGCTTCTGGGACTTCCTGCATTTTAATGCTGTCTGAGGTTCTACATCCTTTCAGCTGAATTTCAGGTCATCATCTTTGACGTGTACACAGACAAGACACTAATGTAGAGCCTGAAGCAAGTGACCCTGTAGATGGAGGGAGCTCTAGTCAATCTCCTTTGTTTAGGAGCTAGAATGATGTTTTTGTTAAGACATTTCAAAAAAGTTAAAAACAGCTAATTAATTTAGACCTTATTGTATGTTAGTGTGCAAAAGTCTTAGGCCACCTGACAACATGGTTTACAACTGTTTATCTGGGCACTAAGTGTTTATTTGCTCATAAAAACCCTTTCTAACGGTAACATTTGTAAAGTAAGTGTCTATATAATAAACATTTAAAGGAATTGTGGCCTTGTTTGGTCCAGTGGTTTTGACCAACGCACTGCAGCGTGAATTTGAATCGGGTCTACTGGTCATTCCCAACACCTCTCCCCTCTATCTTTACACACTTTCCGGTCAAAATAAGGCAGAGCAAAATCCTCTGGAGAAATGTACAAAACACAGCTCACAAAACATTCTTGGTAGGTAGTTGATATCATGGAAGATACCTCGTAAGACATCAATTACTTTGTTACAACATACAGACTTCTTCCTATTTGTCATTGTATTCACCCGTAGTTGTATTTGGTATAAATGTATATACCAAATACCAAATGTATAAATAAACACCCTTTTCACCATTTTCTCAGTGGATTAAGACTTCTACACAGTACTGTTCTTCTGCCTCAACATTTTCAATTCCAATGAAACCTCACTAAATGGAATTATCTCTAGCATCACTAATGATTTATACTGTAAACTGTCAACTTTCTTTTTAATCCGTGGTTGATAACATTTCATCACAACTGTTTGTATTCTGTGAGAATTGGCAACAAAAAGGCTCCATATTCACCCTTCCAATAAAGAGTTGGGTTTTCAGACGAATCTTACCCTCCCCGACTATGGGAGGGGTGTGGAAAGTTTGCTCCTCCCTGTCCTAGTCCGGAGTACTTAAGCCCTCCCTGTCTAACACTACCTCAGAACAAAGTTTAGAAAGAGATTGTAGTAGTGTGTGTGTGTGTGGTTTTCTGAGGTCCTGTAGCTGAGCAAACCCGAGGAATATAGGGGGGTTTATTTTTTTTGAAAAACACATGGAATAAACAAGACCAACAGGATATAGCTAAAAACCAACGTGGACATTTTATTCAAAGCTATGGTGGCTTACGATGAACTGGGTAGCTTGATGCCTATCAAACGGACGCTACAAGCTATAGACTACCAGAACCAAGTCAACAAAGAGTCTGAGGTGAGATACTTGGGGAAACTAAACGTGATATCTTAATGTTCTTTCTGCTGGTGTTGTCATTTGGTATCAGTTGGCGAGAAAGCTGTTCCCTGGGTTGAGAGCCATAGATCTGTCTTATCAGATCTGTGAGTGAATCAGCACGGATCCCTGTTCACTCTATCTCACCTGAACACTGCACCTTAATGTGGTGTGTGTGTGTGTGTGGTGTTTGGGTGTGTTAGGCTCTGGCAGAGATTTTAGGAGAATGACTTGTTTAAATCCAACTTGTTAGAGGTTGTGTTGTGACGCTGAAGATATGGCAACCCGTACCTGAGGGCTGGCTGTTGTGTCAACCTGGCCAAGCAGGTACTGTAGCTTAACATTCTGTTGACCAGGACATTCTGACTTGTATGTAGGTGGGAATGGAAACATTCAATGCCAACATGAATGCTCATTTCAGCCCCCCCCCCCACTTTTCATCATAGCCCCAAGGTGAGGGCATAGAAGCGCCTCTCAGGTGGAAGTGCTCTCACAGCAGGCTAAGAGCATTCTTCACACAATTAAAGGGACGGGGGGGCGGGGGGTGAAACCCAGGTGGGCAACTGCATCCCAGCCCATTGGTCAGCAGAAACCTTTTATTACTCACTTCCCCTTTTGTCTCCTTCCCCTTCCAAGATTAGCAGCTAGATTGTGGGGAAATCAGAATGTTCATTGTCAGAAAGGAGAAAGGAGAAGTCGAGTTGTAAAAATGAAGTGAGCGGTCAGATCTCTCAGTAGCAGTTCCTGATACCCACACTCTGCGATGACCTCATCTCTGGCCGACCTTCGGGGGGGGGGGGCGAACATTAGTGGTGTCCCACTCCCTCACGCAGCCCTGCTATTAGCCACGCTGTAATCAGTGACCAAGAGCAGCCGCAGGGAGGGACCGTCAGGGCCAAGCCAGGGATTAACACGCCTGCATGGGCCTGTGGGGCTTCATCAAAGGGGAGGCAGGGGGTTTGGGAAAGGGTGGCCCCAAAGCCCGTTTCCATCAGTGGATGAAGTTGATCGGCTCATTGGCTGCTATTGGGTTGTTATCAAAATGCCACCAGATGCCGGGACGCTAGGGAAGATGGCGGGCTTCTCTCGTGGGGGTTGTGTGAGACACAGGCTGGGGTCAGTCGAATGTTGGTTGTTCCATAGACGACACGGTACGATTACGATCCAGGGGCAGAAACCCAGGATGCGCCCGGTTTCCTGAAGGTCTCGGGAATGGACAGTCCTCCGGGGACTTCCCTGTAGTTCAGTGGCCGGGAATAGAAACCACTCCTATTCCTATCTGTCTGCGTGTTGCTCTTTCCAGCCGATCCTAACACCGGGTGGGCGGACAAAGAGCAACACCGGGGTCCTTTGTTGATCCAGGGCCGGCCCTGAGCGACCAGGGAGGCACAATGGGCAAAACGCATTTCCAGAGTTTACATTGGGAAAACCCCCCCGACTTCCAAAACAAATTCAACTCTCAGTTTCCATTGTTCATTGGGAGTTTAGTTGAGCAGAGTGGGACATTTGTCGCTCTCTCTTCGCTTGTTAATGGAAACCCAGTTTCGTTTCAGTCAGATGGCCTGAAGAGGTTGAAATGTGGCCTGTGTTTTAAGTTTCATTCCTGACCCCACCATTTCTGGCCCACCGTCAGTACAGTTCGGATGTGGTCAGCGTGTGTTTGTTTATTGGTTCTGGGGTAGAGTGGTTTTTATAATGGTCCTGGTCAAAGTCCCGACCACATTTGGACTGAGACCCTGGCTGGCCACAGTAGCTGCCTTACCAGACTCTAGACTCTTTGGATCTGTTCAGCAGCTGTGGTCTGCTTCTGGGACCCAGAGGAGACTGAATGGCCTCTTCTGTTCTCTCACTTTCACTGAGCCATCGCAAAACCCCAGGCCTGCAAAAACTCTGAATTTACGAGCTTGTGGGTTTAAATGCATGCCTCGTCGATTTTCAGAAGAACCTTTTTACCCTCCCAAAACCTGCCTAAGAGCACGATAATTACAGTTATGGCTGTCTTACCCTGTCCTGGTTTTTAAGGCTTCTCTCACGGTTTTACGAAAATCATGACCTCAGATCTGCAGTGTTTGATGTCTCCTGGTCTGTTGCCTTTGGCAGCGGGCCACTATATTTCCACGGGAGTGTGTCTCCTCCCTGCCTCAGTGCTCAGTAAGGGGGTTTATTATTTTTTTTACCTGGCCCAGGTGTGGGGCTTCTGTCACGCGACGAGGGCCTGTTCTAGCTCGCACCTACTAACACCCCCCCCCCATCCCACCCTCAACACTGTTAAAACATACTGCGACTACCAGTATACCGGTGTCTGTTGCCTTGCTTACTCAGCGGTGGTCATATTCGGCACCGGTGCTCCCTTGGTACCCCACTGAACTCTGGGAAGGGGAGTTAAACGTCGGGGCCATTTGTCTTCCACTCTTGAGTGACAGAACAGCCCTGCTTGTGGTGGTCAGGCCATAATGCTGAGGGGCTGAGCAGTCGGTGCTGTGTGTGGGTGTTTCTGAGTGTGTTGGACAGCTGAGGGCACCGGCCCCGTTCATTCCTGGCATTCCTCCAGGGCCCTTCTCTGGTGGGTGGCTCGGGACTGCATCTAGAGAGGGGGTCTTTGTGCTCCCTGCCCTGGGTTCCTCAGTTCCATTATGGAGGCAACAGCTGCGGGGGCTAGGGGCTGCTGTTTCAACGCATGACAGTCACTGGGAAGCTTCTAGCGGTTTCCGGCTGGGGCTTCTGGTAATAGTTGTTTTTAAGGCGATTTGGTTCGAGGCTCATAATAGAGGAGGTTGAGTCTAATCTGTGTTTTCTCTCTCTCCCTTCCAGGAACCCAGCAACAAGCGTGTCCGTCCTCTCGGCAGGGTGACCTCGCTGGCTAACTTTATCTCTCCCGCGAAGAATGGGGCCGTCCGGCGCTTCGGCCAGACCATCCAGTCCATGTCCTTCCGGGGCGACGGCGGCAAGGCGCCCGGGGTGCCCCAGAAGCCGTGCGGCAAACCGGCTGTGCCCACGCCGCCCAAGAGGCGCAGCAGCACGCTGTGGTCCGAGATGTTGGACGTCCACCAGAAAGGCGCCTTCTCCACCAAGGAGATCAAGAGGCAGGAGGTGAGAATCCGCGGCGTCACCCTAGACTTGTGTCCTAAAAACACCTTTTCACGGGAATCACAATAGAGAGCGTATGGGATTTCTGTGCCCACAATGGATGGTGTGACTGCTTAGCTTACCTCGATGAGGTAAGAGGCTGAGAACTGAGCCACGTGTCTTATGTCTAGTTCCACTGGCCCTTGTCTAGACGCTCCAGATGACGGAATGCTCCACAGGTCACTAAGCCAGACGCTACACCATTCAACCTGGCCTGGGACGGTGTTATGGAACCCGCTGGGCTAACTTTTCTGTTTTTCTGCTTTGTGTCTCTGACAAGATTAGCTTTTTGGTGATATTGCCCGTCCTCACAGCATTTGTGCGGCTCAGTGGTTTGAGATGGTAGCGTTCAGGGCCCTGCCGTTCCTGACAGGGTGCATTAACATGGAGCTGGTGTTCGTCACTGACATTCCCCTGGCCTTGCCCACAACTGTCTGTCAAATCTCTCAAACAACTGTCAGAATACTTAAACCCACCATGTGTCTAGATAAAAGAGGGTAATAGTTCTTACCAAATCATTTGTCGCTGACCTCTGTAATTTGCAGTGGATGTGAGCTGTTAGTCAAATGCGGTTTAATATGTAACGTGATTTCCTGTTTTGTTTATGTTTTAAATGTTTCCTTTATCTCCTCAGGCCATATTTGAGCTGTCTAGAGGAGAACAGGACCTAATTCAGGACCTCCAGCTTGCACGCAAGGTTTGTACATTCTTTAAACCCCTCCGAGAGTACAACTAAAGCAAACATATTAAATCAGAGAACCTGGCAGGACTAGCCAGTACCCATTAACTATATAAAGAAAGGAATGATACTTGTATTTGTCTCAGTGAAGTCTCTCCTCCAGCGCTATACTTAGCCTCCCGCGCTCCACCTCCTCTTTATCTCCTTGTAAACAACCTGGAGGACGTTGACTGACCCCTCGACCGGGTTCCCCCTTCCAGGCGTACCACGACCCCATGCTGAAGCTGGGCATCATGTCAGGGGAGGAGCTGTCCCACATCTTCGGAGACCTGGATGCCTACATCCCCCTCCACGAGGACCTGTTGGTCCAGCTGGCCCGTGCCACCGGCCCGGACGGCACCGTGGGCCAGATCGGCCAGATCGTCATCGGCTGGGTACGTGCCTGGGCCTGCACACGTCTGTCTCCATGTATCATCAGTCGGGGTGATCAATGTATGATCTAGCTGGGAAGGGCCGACGCACTGACGTTATGTCTATTCCCTTCCAGTTGCCTGGGCTGAATGCTTACAGAGACTACTGCAGTAACCAGCTGGCCGCCAAGGCCCTGCTGGACCAGAAGAAGCAGGACCCGAGGGTGCAGGACTTCCTGCAGCGCTGCCTGGAGTCTCCCTTCAGCAGGAAGCTGGACCTGTGGAGCTTCCTGGACATCCCCAGGAGCCGGCTGGTGAAGTACCCGCTCCTGCTCAAGGAGATCCTCAAGCACACGGCGCCCGAGCACCCTGACACGCCGCGCCTGGAGCAAGCGGTGAGTGGCGCGAGGGTTACTCCCTAAACGGCGGTGGCGCCCAGCGCCTCCCGGCTCCGTTTGCCCGGGTCCCTTAAGTATGTGACCGTGACACGATGCCCTGTGTTCCTCCAGATCGCCATCATCCAGGGCGTGCTGACCGACATTAACAGGAGGAAGGGCGAGTCGGAGAGCCAGTACTACATCGACAAGCTGGAGTACCTCGAAGACAGGCAGAGGGACCCGCGCATTGACCAGTGCAAGAGTCTGCTTTGCCACGGCGAGCTACGCAACAAGAGCGGCACAGTGAGTTTAAAGCGCACACACACACACACACACACACACACACAACCCCAGTCTGCCCAAAGCCATTCTTACTTCACTCACGCACACCCAAGTAAGGCAGTGGGGTGGACTGAGTGGAGCGTTCTCAAGTCGTTTATACAACTAGTTTAGAATCTGCTGTGGTAACAATGCGGGAATCCCTTGCGAATAAACATCTTGGTGGATGAAGATGCGAGGAACGAGGTTTGAGGTTAAACCCAACGTCGGCAGTGATTCTAACTTGAGTCATTACCCCGTCTCCCTGCAGAAGCTCCACGTGTTCCTGTTCACGGAGCTGCTGGTTGTGACCCGGCCGGTGACGCGCAACGAACGCCACTGCTTCCAGGTGTACCGGCAGCCAATCCCGGTACCGGACTTGGTTTTGGAGGACCTGCAGGACGGTGACGTCAAAATGGGCGGCTCCTTCAGAGGGGCGTTCAGCAATGCAGACAAAGGTGAGCCCCCGGACCATTCCCCTTTGACTCCGTATCCATGACCCTCTATAGCTGGTTACTTGGGTTTTATTCTGGCCACGATCCATATTTGTCACAAACCGTGAAAACGACAGTTTGTCTAAGCTCCGTTCTCCTTTCCTCTTCTCAGCCAAGAACATCTTCCGCATTCGCTTCCACGACCCATCTCAGGGCCAGTCCCACACGCTCCAGGTCAACGACATCTTCCACAAGCAGCAGTGGCTGAACTGTCTTCGCAGCGCCATCTCCATCCACCGCCCCGCAGATGCCCACGTGGCCACGCCCGCTGTGCCCTCCGGCACCGGCTCCTCCCCTGCCTCTCCCGTGAAGGAGACGGACGAGAACTGCCCCTTGACGCCCACAAGCGCAAGGTCCGCCCCCAGCTCACCCTGCAGTGAGGACAGCCCCACCTCCACGTCGCCCTCCTCCTGCTCCTCATCCGCCTCCTCATCGCCGCTGTCCTCACCGTTGCCCTCGCCCAAGCACAAAACCAAAAAAGACAAGCGCTCCCTCTGCTCCCTAGGGAAAAGAAAGGAGACCATGGTATAGTCGGAGTAGCGGAGAAAAAGGACTCCCGGACAATGTTTGTTTATAAGTTGGCGGAAAGAGAGGAACTCCGCGTGGGACTATTTATGTGTGTCTGTGTTTGTAATTACAACAGTGTTTTGTGTTACTGTCCCCATAGGCAGCTATTTACTTTACCCCTCCACCCAACCCCACCCCCCCTGCTTGGTTTAGTTCACGCAGGGTAATACCACACCAATGTCATGCTCTGGGGAGGCCTACGCGGCTTTCACTAGTTCTACAAGGGAAGCATTAAAAGGAGCAGATGTTCTTGCTTGCGGTTGTTAGAACGAGACGTTGTGCATGTGGTCATGTTTACTGTTATTGTTTTTCATTTTTAATATTCCTTAATCTGAATATTACTGTAGCTCTTGTTTTGATTTGGCACTGTTTGTGGCTTTTAGCTGAAGTTATTTAACCTTTTGGGGATATAAATGGAGGTGGATATAGATGGGACTGCCCACAAAAGATGAGATGTATATAAAACTGAAAACTATACATTTCAATGTATAAGTCTGAAAGTCTATAGCTTTACTGGAGGACACGTCTTATTTTTGTACATTCCTTTTTTTCTATCCAGCCACCTTTTTGCATTTACTGCAGTTGAAGGCATTAATTTAAATCAAATCACATTCAATTATATGTATAAAGTTTTGAATAGAACAAAAACATTTCTACAGAACGCTGTAATGGCATGTCATTTTTAGGTATTTTGTTTTACTACAAAGTAAAAACTATTTTAACTGAGCCATGTTGGTTTAAAAGCTGACTCTTCTGAAGTAAACGGATCACTATTCAATGTAGCAGTCCTGCATGGAGCTTTAGTTGTTGACACTGCCGCTAGCCCAACAGGAGCAGCAGCAGGAAGTACATGCGTGTCTGATGGATCGGGTCCCTCTAGGGGTCAATGTGTAACTGAAAGAATAAGAATATGTAGGAGCAGAAGGCTTAAGGGATGTGAAAAATTGGGGAATGTAGAATGTGTTGGCACTGAGAAGTTGGGTTTTTGTTTCAAGGTGTGTGTAGCCACTAGCCACAAAAGGATTGAGCCCAGAGTGTGCTGTGATGTGGTGCCTTGACAAAAAATTGAGGTTTGAGGCACTGGTGAAAAGCCAGTGAGAACATTATAAAGAAAGACAATGTATGTTGGAGAGTGAAAAATGTGATGGTGTTTATGAAAGTATTGAAGGAAAATGTAATGAGATGGTTCACTTTGAGAAATGGATAAGGGGTAGTTCTGGCTAAATGACTGCCATGGCCTGTATGTGGTGTAAAATAAAAAAATATAATAAAGATCTGTAAGATTTGCATCGGACCTCTTGACTTATTGTCATTTTTTATTTAATTAGTGCTTGCTTGCATCGGCAAGCAGCACTACAATTATCTCACAGATTTATTTATTATTATTGCCACCCGAACTCCTAATGTTTTTGCACAACGGAGACATGAAAGGTATCATAATGTGCTCTCGTTTCCGATTGCGTTGTTATGGTTTTTTGAAAGGTTTTGTTGTAAGGTTTAGGAAATATTCTCGCTTTTGGGGCAAATAACATAGCCACACTGAACGCTGGGTATCAAGCAACTTACGTTACTCAAACTCCAGAATGACGCCTTGAAAATGTCTGCCGGTTCTGAAGTTTGTAACTATAGCTAGCTAGCTACTTTGCTGTTCATGCAGTGACAATGAAATAGAACTGACTTCGACCGTGGGATTTACTTATTCAAAAGGTAAGGCCGAAGTTATTTTGCTACCTTTTTCCAGCTATTCTGTCTTTTTTATTTGGGAGATAGCTAGCTATCTATCTATTGGGACATATCGTTTTTTTGTATTCGGGATATGGCCAGCTATATACCAGGGGAATGTCATTGTTGGGGGCCAGCCAACAAGACACCCACTGTGTTTCTACCTTTTCTTTTTATTAGTGTGCTTGCTTTGGCAAGCCACACTACTATTATCTCACATATTTATTTATTAATATAGTCACCCTCCCACAGTTCTTGCACTACTGATACATGACAGGTACAAAATGTGTCTTGTTTCCAATTGAGTGCCTATTTTGTGGAAGGTTTACGTTGCAAGGTTTAGGAAAAAAACATAGCCATACTGAATGCGGATTACCTAGCAACATGTACGGATTGTGTCTGACAATCCCATGAGGTGTGTTGGAACATGGAAACAGGGGTTTTGCTGCTTTTTCTGTCTTAACTTATTGCCAGTACACAGTTGGACACTGGATACAGCTGGTGTGACTGCAAGCACACTTTAAAAAATCCATAGAATTGTACCTTTTCTAGTTATACTATTTCTGCCATCATACATGTAAAGTTAAATACTGAGCTTTATTGTACAATAATGTGTTTTCATTTGACACCTTTCTAGAGTGAAGGTCAGATAGCTACAGTTAAGAGGCCGTGTACATAAACACCTCCCTGCCTTTGAAAATGCTTGATCTTGAATGTTTGATAGGTGTGTCCAACATCAAGTACATGTATATCCTGTGTGTTTGACACATTTCAAACAGTTTATACCAGGGCTGGAACAGTGTTGCAGGAAAATTGCAGGAATAACTGACCAATTAAATATTTAAGTCGGATTGGGAAAGTAGCATCAACATTTAAGGTCTTTCGTAGAAAACATTACTACAATACTAAGCTCTATAGCACTGGTATTCTAATTCGGACGTGAAGACAGTTCCACTTTTCCTTTGCAACTCTCTACCCTCTAATCAGGGACTGATTTAGACTTGGGACACCAGGTGGGTGTAATTAACGATGAGTAGAACCAGAAAACCTGCAGGCTTTGGACTTTGAACAGAAGCAGTTTAATTCCCCTGACAACTCTGCCATGTTACAAGTGTCAAGCATCCAAGGGCACATGGCTTTACAGCTTTGCCTGTATATAGAAATTGTATATAGCCTCTTGTCTGAAGTATTTGGGATCCTCCTGAGGGTGTTAAGAGACCCATCTGATAATCTGGTTAGTGAGTCTCTGACTTTGGGAAGACTAGTCCCATGTTCCAAAGACAACGAATGTCTCAGTCAAGTCCTGGCAGATTTTGATGTTTAGGGAAATGAACAGAGGTTCCCTCTACTGCAAGTATTCTAGAAATTATTCTGCACTGTAAATTCTGAGTGACAAATCACCTTAATTTGAAGACATCTGGCAACCCTCTTATTTGGACAATTTGACACCATAATTACATTCTAAATTACACCCGGTATACAATTTTCATTCTTTTTGGTAATGGGGGAAGGGGGTCGGTCTTTTGGAAAGTTGAATGCATATACACAGCTAAAAAAACTAAGGGAACACATATCAATCTATCCAGTTAGGAAGCATAAGGTATTATGAATCAGTGTCACCTTTTTCATCATCCACCATGACTTGTTTGGCGATGGGTCACTGATGGTCTGTGATGGTCTGGGGAGGCATATTTTTGGAGGGTTGCAAAGACCTCCACATGTTAGCCAACGGTACCCTGACTGATGTTAGGTACCGGAATTAAATCCTCAGACCCATCGTCAGACCATACGCTGGTGCAGTGGGTCCTGGGTTCCTCCTGGTGCAGAATAATACCCGGCCAGAGTGTGTAGGCAGTTTCTGGATGACGAAGGCATTGATGCCATTGACTGGCTCTCAAGTTCCCAAGAACTGAATCCAATTGAAAACCTCTGGGACATTATGTATCGATGCATCCAAAGCCACAGACTGTCCAGGAGCTCACTGATGCCCTGCTCCAGGGTTGGGATGAGATCCCTGTGACACCGTCCACAGTCTTTTCGGGAACATGCTCAGATGTTGCCATGATGAATTTCCCGCAAGTAGGTACAGCCGTGATTTCAATTGCTAACTTAGATTTTAGAACCCAGTCCTCACTTGGTTATTAATTATTTACTTTTAGAAAGATCTGACATGGTACACAAGCACGTATTAAATTGGACTCAACTTTATTAGCCAGTAAAAAAATCTTATCAATGGTCTGCGTCAGTGTAATTGAAGAAGCTCATGTAATTTTATTGGTATGAAAAATTATTTGCTCAAACCCTTAAATATAGACCTTAGTATATAACCCTAAATTGTAAACATTTACTAGGTGTCATTGCATTAAACAATGTAAAATCTAGTTGATTTAACACAGCATCATTCCTGGTAAACTCATCACACTCTGGCAGAGAAGGGTTAGGAATAAACTCGCAGGATGTACATTTGCTGACACAGAAATGATTTAACATCAGCTTAATGTGTCACTGAGCATTTTGCACAACACTAAGAGCACACCCAGGGGGAGAGGGAGTCAAAAAGGCAGGCAGGCACTTCAAAGATGAAACCGATCTAGGATAACCTAAAGTTTTGGCAAGCCCAAAGATGCTACTCCAGTTCTTCCTGGGTATGACAACCTTCTCATGTTCATGGAAAATCCCACAAAGATGGCTAAAAGAAGGTCACACTCTTAGTTACAATAATCTACAGTTCTATAAACCTGGAAACAAGAGAAGGGGGCTTCAGACACAATAGACACAATAGTGCCGTATATACTTTTTTTATGTTGGTTGCTTGAACCCCGAAACATGATGATGATGTCATCCATTTGCAGGACTTTTGAGTAGAAGGGAGATGTGGAGACAGGAGTATAACATTTGTTGTTGGTGTTTTGTCTTCCGTGCTTCTTAACAAGCAGGGAAATGTTCAGCTTTCAGTGATCGATAAAACTTGAAGCTCAAAATGAACATGAACAAATGTGATTGCATAACAAGGCTGTGACTCAATTGTGTACTTTTGAGGTCATTATGCAATTCAATAAAGGATATTTCAAACAGGCTTGCAGTGATCATTAATAGTATCTACTGTATTGTCCTGGATGGTGTCATATTTAGAGATATATAGATAGATATGCAGACAGTATATCAGATAGTGGTGGTGTGTCAGCGTCATAAAATGTTTTTTGGTCAAGAACCTTTCAGCAACGATGGCACATATCCAACATGGTGGGAGGCGTGTTGAGTCTTTTGTATTTCATTGAAATTAGCCAAAGCCTTAACAATCCAAGTATTCCACTGCAAACTACAGCGACAATACGTGTTAATAAGGATGTATGTGACCACTACAAAATGTTAATGCACGAACCCTAAGGAATGTGCGAAGAAACAAATGTCGTTCCTAACACCCATCCTCTTTGAGAACAAACATAGACCACGGGGAACAAACTGATTGCTTGTTCTAACTCGTCACCACCAGATCTCCTTCTCGACAACCCCTGGGGTGAAAACAGGAACACCATTCTGATAACGTGGAAGCAGCAATTTCTCTATTCACATACAGAAGTATTACCGTAAAATAGCTATGAATTTCCAGGTAGTGCAACCAGATACTGACAGTTTCAGAGAGGCTCCCCAAGTCAATTCTAATGTAAAACATAAGCACGCAGCCTCAAAGCCCCTTTTGATATAAAATCTGTGCTAAATTGTAATAAGCGAGGCCCATGAATAGTCAAAAGGTCAGCCTCCGCTAGACCCCTGCACACAAGTATGGAAAATAAATGTTCTAAATGGCCCATTGAAAGCCAAACTTAAAGTTTTTTAACAGTGACGGTCTTTTGTCCTCAACTTGATCACAATCACAGAAACCATCCTCTGTCTTTAACCTTGATGTTTCTGTCCCCACGTGGGTCCTGTTCTCAACCTTGATGTTTCTGTCACAGGGGCCGTCTTTTCTCACCCTGTCTCACCAGGACATCAGTGTGGAATTACAAGGCCACCAATCAATCACACCGTGTCAAAAGGACTTTTCAGCTAATGCATTTTCCTCCCAGACAGACAACCTCAGGAATTTCCAACAAAAGTTTCCCCAGGTAAGGGAGTTCACCCAATTTACCCACAATAAGATTAACAAGTTTAGTTTGATATGACAACTATGTCTTCAACTAGCAGTTATCTCTCATAATCCTCTGGAGAAAGGGTGGAAAAATCTGCACAAACAAACCAATAAAAACACTCATTTATTATGCATAAGGTGTAAAAAGTACAGAGTAAAAGTACTTCTCCTCTGTTCTATAAATATGTATTCACCTGTTCTGTGAATAAATGGAGATTACTTGTTAATGGAATAAATGCAGTTCATTGGGATGTGCGGTTTTCCAATGTAATTTCCAGTTTGGCAACTTTGTTCCAATCTAGTCAACCTGGCCCCTCTACCGGTACCCAGATTTCCCTAACTTTGGTAATCCCGATAGTCAAGTTAGTCAAGTTCTTAGGTCAAACAATCCTTTTGGATTTTCTATTATGATTTGTAACCAATCTATACGATTCTTATGGGAGTATTTTTATTATTATTAACAACCAATCCAATAGTATTATTTTTTTCCTCCTATAGGATATTGACTATACCTTCCCAATCATCATTAAAATAAGAAATCCTATATGTTGTTTTTATAAGGCATGAGTTAGATCAGCAAGTGTGTGTTGGTTTGGTCTGAAGAATTTGTGGGCTCTTTCTGTGAGCCCTCAAGAGAGAGGGCAGTGAGTAGAACAGAGTGGCCTTGTCGGGATCAAGAAATGTTTTCTGTATCTTTAACATTAGTAATCTTTGGTCCATTCATTCCTGTATTCAATAATATAAAACATTTGAATGCCGCCTCTGTTATTTTCAGATATGCAGATACCTTAATTTTGGGGGTGGATAGGTACAGAATTCTAACACTGGTTCAACATACTTCATCGCAAACATTTGGGAAGGAGAACTTGTTGTCTAATTTTCTAATGATCATAATAATGCTAATCCTTTCAGACTGTTACTTGTCATGTACAGACTATGATGCACACCGTTTCACCACATTAAAAAAGCATGGGCATTTGGGCACACCATTACTGCTTGACTTGTGACTGCTTCTCTGTTAGATATGCATTAAAGTCTTCTCACACAATGTCGCCCATTTCTGTAAAAACAAGCGGGGGGTACATTTTCATTGCTTCTGCATGCACATCTTTTACCCCCCCCCTCTGGAGGCCTTTGGCTTTGGTAACACAAACAAACAACTTCATTGATCACTTATAAATTACGTTCTCATTGTAGTGTTTAGAGGCTTGCACGCTACAGAAGTGATCGCACTTCTCAAGTACTTTATTTAGCTGGTCGTGTCACTCGTGCCCTTTTAAACATGGAAATGTCCTCTCATTCATGCCAAACGGTGTCCTAGTTTGGCGGTGGTCCTTGGAAGTGGCTTATGTTCACTGAACACTCGTTCCAGACACGTCTTCTCACATCAGCCCGTGTACTGTCACCATACTTCGTAGCATTCAAACCAAGAGCATGTTCACAAAATAACATGTGGGTTAAGTGAGAATAAGCTATTTATTGTTTTGACTATATAAGTAAGTTTAAATGCGGCGACTAGGTGTGTTTGTGTGTAACTGTAGTTTGTGCGCAGGTTGTTTTTGTGTTGTGTCTTGTTGGTCTGTGTGAACAGGGATGTGCACTTAATGCTGTCTGCACTAATTCATTAGATATTTCTGTTGAGTTGATGATCTATAAAGTCCATCAGAGCTTTTGTTTAGTTACCCCATCACAATATTATGTGACACAAGTGTGTGTGTTTAAGCTGTCCTCCTTGTTTTCTACCAAACAAGTTTGTGCAGTTTATGTCTTATGACAACCTTTTGTAAAGGTTTTTGTCTGCTTTGTTGATTGGCTGGGGTTGTATGGCTTTGCATACAGCAATTATTTTCTTTTGGGAGGACAAAGTGTATTTAGCTGACATCCATATCCATCTTCTTGATAGGTCAACCTTATTGTATGTATTCATACTGAACTGTTTGGTACCGGCACGGGGACCTATGTTCAGACCACATAGTGAACCAACCTATGCTGAACACTTTGAAAAGAGGTTACAAGAACATTGCATTCTACTCTGTGCATGTTGTAATCGAAATTCTAATCTTAAGTGGTGCGTTTGAAACCACTCGTGAGGCACAGCTGGGGGGAGTTAGTTCTGTAAGTGGTAGGGGTGATAACTCCAAAACCTCTTAGTACCAAACCTGGGTTTGGGAAGATGGAACTGTGAATGGGATTGGTTTTCATTTTCAATGAGGTGCACATTTATTGGTAAACTGCACATTTGTTCATTTTAGTCTTGTTTTTATTTGTCTACTTAAACTCTAGCTAAAAGGCCAACTATAACTTAAGGCAATAAGGCAATTCAAACATGCTCTGTGGAATGACGGAAATGTGACAACAGGTTAATAGTCTGTAATTGTAGACCGAGCCTTTTATCTCTATTAAAAAATATATTATTTAGGATACCTTGTCCAACTAGAGGAGGCCTGCGCTACGTTTTACTACATTGATAATAAATAAATACTAAAATAACTGCCCAAATTAGCCCTGCATCAAACAGTAGTTAGCTGTTAAATCAGCTTGGCAAAAACCTCAGTTGATTAGATGTCTTGAGTTATCATTTACGTTTTTCACAAAGTATTACAGAGGTTTATTGCTACTGTGTCTCGAGGGATTCAACGTGTTGTTGCCACTTTCTTGGTTTTATAGTGTTTTCAGGAGTATGCGTGGCACTGATGTTTGACAGTAGTTAAATCACTAAATGAATCATTACTTCTTGTTGATGGAATGGAGCTGGCTGTTCCCACTGTGTGCTGTATCTCTACGGGTTAGAAGACGCTGCCTCATCTGATTTATACCTTTCCTAAGTTACAATCGCCTTTGTGTATATACCCCGGACCTAATAATAAAAGCTCTCTGGATTTCTACTTAAAAACCCCAACTGCTAATTGAGTTTGCAGCCTTTTGTTATGTCATCATAGAATTGCAACCCTGAGGCAGAGGAAACCGTACCCCTTAGCCAGAACATTCTCCAGGCCACTTTCCCTGCAACCTCACCTTCAGTTGTAGTCCTTTGTTCTTTGTTATATGCAAAAACAAATGCAATGGTTCTTTGGGAATTATGTACTGTTTCAACAGTGATATGCTGACTTTGTAATGGCGTCTGAAATAAACCAGGGCCTGATGGTATGTGGGAGTACTTCACTCTTCTGGAGGTTGCACAGCCCTGAGAGTAGCACAGCCCTGTTTGTGGAGGTTTTGACCTGGTAGGAGATCTGAAGGATTCCCCCACAAAGCCTTTCGTCTTATCTGTGTGGTCTAGAAATAAATACCTCTTAGAAGAGTACTGAATGATTATAATCAGTGTGAGCCAAGTTCAGGATGGGCTGAAGGTTCTTTGTATGTCAGTTGGCAGATCATGGTTTCTGTAATGCCACGGTGGAGGGTTCAGGCCTTAAGCCCACCCATATATAAAATGTATGCATGAAGTTGCTTCACGTTAAAGCGCTTGTTTAGTGGTGTATTCTTATACTATAAAGACTGATCCCCTCCCTGTCAGTTATCTAGAGCGCCTTCAGAGATTTCGGGCGAGGAGGGGGATAAACTTCAGCCCTCTTTAAACTGGGCTTATGTGGAAAGGTTGGTGTAAACTGAAATGCATCCCTGAGGCTATGGGGTTAGCTTTTGTTATTTAGCCTTGTTGGATTCCCGCATCTCCCCTCTGGTCTACATCTGTGTTCTTTACACAGTGGAGGCATTGAACTACTGGTCCATTGTTCTGCCGTGACCCTGTTTCTCACAGGTTAACTATTTGCCTTTTTTCTCTGCAAGGTGGGAGGGCGAAGAGCACGGAGACGACAACGGGGGGTTTACAGAAACACTGGTTCGTTCTAGTTCCGTTCCGTTTCACTTACTTTCTACTGCTAACGCGCTTCTTTGTTTTAAATCGCGGCCTTTCCCAAGGGCTTTGTTTTCGTTGCTGATGTTTAGGGATCTCTTGTCTTGATGGAGATATCCAGCAAAGTAAAAGCTACTGATGTGTATCTATGGTGGGAGTCCAAGGGTTTTATCTTGTGGTTTCTCCCCTCATGTACAACGTTTTTCTCAGCAACATCTAACTCTGTATGGCCAGACAGCTGTGTGGAGTTTGGACTTGATGCTAGAATATACAAACACCAGCCCACAGCTCTTAATTGTACCAACATCCCTGTCCTCCAAGCCTGCGCTCTTCCCTGTTGTCTGTTGAATCATGTGCACCAGTTACATAAGGTCAAGATGCTGATTTGGCTTCCAGGTACACCGCAGCCTCAAAGCAAGAAGACTGTGTCCTTTCTCTGTAATATAGTTCCTTGTTATGACTGTAGGGGAACCATTAAGCGGTGGCTTTGGATTCCAGTGCAGCCGGTTGTTTTTAAAGCCCCTCCTCCTCTGTCCGTCTCACCAATCTTCTGTCTCGAGAGGAACCAACACATGGAAAAATAAGTTACGTTTTCGCTTCCTCGGCCTGGATTTAGTAGCGTGAACATCAACTTCCTAAACTGTTATCCATATGACTTTGGAGTTGCATTGCCATGCAATGATGGAATAATGTCGTGTGCTCTGGGGCTAATTGTATTGTATTGTATTCTAATGTCATGATTTGCATTTGCATAAGTGGATACCCAGTTGCCTTTTTGTGAGTGAGGTTTCTAGAAAAACAACTCACTTATATCTGTACCTGAGGAAAGGGACAGTCACTTCAATGGTAAAGAAAAGGCATGTGGCTTTGACGTACTTGTAGAACACGTTACTGAATACACTCGCGTGCATGCTTGGAGCGCTGAATATTATAATCCTGGAAGAGAGGCCGTGGTGTCGGCCATTGCTATCTCTGTGGTCTTCAAGCTTCTTCTCACGCCGGGAAACTCCTCCCAAAGTGTCACTGTTTCTTGCTGGAAACAACAGCTGGGCCTTGTCTGGTGGTCCGTTCTCACCTGGGTCGCTCTGCCCTTCCCTTGCAACTCATTGCGTGAGACGCCCAGCCATCTGTATCCTATTCATGTCCTCGGGGGAACACGGTGTTGTTCAAGCTGTGAATCACAATGTTAGTCACCGCGCGTTACCTTGGCCTAGCTCTGCGGTAGACACTTCAGCAGGCAGCCTTCTTGTGGGCAGGTGTCATTTCGCGCACCGTCCCACCCACTACACAGAACACCAGCTCAGAGCTGTGCCCAAACGCGTTGTGCAACAGGTGACACACTAAGCAGCAGGCCTCGGCAGAGTTGAATTTCAACAACGCCGGTTGCATAACTAATAGAATAACAAAACCCTTCACACCAAATCTAAGCACGGCCAATTCGCCGGGGAACATCAAACGGCTTCGGCGCCACACAGTGTTTCGTTCCTCAGCAGGCTAAGAAGCTCAAACATGACAATATTGTCTTTGCCTGCAGGAGGATCCTATGAAAACACTGGCCATCTTCTCTTGTCTTTCAGCCCTCCAGCGATAATAGCAAGCATCTGGATCCAATCCTGTTTGGTCAAAACATTTCAGCATGAAGGAAGGCCCACTGTACTGTCTGTACATGCCAGGTCTGGTCTGGCTCTGTGGAACAGTGACTTGGTAGACAGGGTCCCACCACTATGGTTCAATGGACTTTTTAAGTGAATATATGTGGTGTGAACCAAGACTATCTTCTTTATGGAATGTTTGTCAGGAAAATCTTACTTCAAATGAAGCAAATCGTATCCAAATAACATGGAACACAACATAATACCAGCAGTTGAATTATTGGAACCTGAAGTAAACATACAAATGGACAATAAGGGATGGTGACCTGAAACATGTTTTGCACGCAAGTTTGGATAAAGCCACATTGGAGAATAATTTATATCCTAATAAGCTTGTGAACATTTCACTTGTCTTAACCTTCAAAAATTAACGTTATTGGTTGACTTCATAGAAAAGGCAGAGCTTAAAGTTACAAAGGGGTTGAATGTTTTGAGAGTGCATTTGACCAGGGTTAATGCATGTCCCTGCGCTATAATTAGTCCTTACCTTAACCATTTTAAAATTAGACAAGTTACTTCAGAGCCTGGACATGGAGAGTGAACATTATCAACATTTAATGGCCTTGTATAGAGCACACAATGTAACTAAAATTAAACACATATATACAGGTTTCAGCCTCCAGTACGAATTCAAGTAAAAAGTCTAACAAATTAAAACAAATCTACTTTGCCTAACATCTGTGGGTTTAATCTATGTGCAATATTGACTTATAATATTGATTATGCTCTTTAGAGTTCTAGTGCTTCACTTTATTTGACCAGGTAATATGCTGACACACTTGATTTACCACAATGGCCATGGGTCTGGTATAACCATGTCCTCCTAACCTGTTCCAAGGTGTAGTAACTCAAAGGCCATCAGGTTTCCTCTTAGATCGTGTTTATGGTTCTACTTACTAGGATGTAAGACTGCGTGGCTCCGGGGCCTATGATTACCTGGTACAGAAGCTTACCACGATGTAACTTGGACAGGTTTTTGACAGTGTCTGCTTTTTGTCTTTGCATGCTTCCTTTAGACCTGGCCTGCTACCTCCTACAGATGGGACCAACAAGAGAAACGGGTGAGTACAAAAACTGTTCCAGCGTTAAACCACGATGGGCATGAATTAGATGAGATGTCATTGAAACGGACACATTGTGAATTCTATTTACATTTTCTTCTTCTTATAGACAATCTACAGCAACTTTAAGTAACATTTTATTAATGTTTTTGCGTTTACACGTTTAAACATTTAAATGGGCACGACGTACAAAATGTTACAAAAAATACCTGAATAAAATACATTTATTTGTAACAAAATTATAAAAACCTTGTTTCCAAAAACAAGGTTGGGGCACTGTGTAAGATGCAAAGAAAAACAGAATGCAATGATGTGCAAATCATTTATCCCTTTTATTTATTAATAAATAGTACAAAGATAACATATCAAATGTTGATATGGAACAAAAACATGACTATTTTGAATTAAATTGTTTTAAATTGTATTTATTTAACTTTTATTTAACCAGGGAGACCCAAGTGTGTCCCCTGGGTGATGCCAGCAACACATTTCAAAAGTTGGGACAGGGGCATGTTTACCACTGCGTTGCCCCACCTCTTAACAATAGTCTGTATACGTTTAGGAACTAAGGAGAACAATTGCTGTAGTTTTTAAAATGTAATGTATTCCCATTGCTGATTAATATAGGATCTTAGCTGCTCAACTCCTTGGTCATATTTATTGTTTCAAAAAGCAGCCAATGTTTTTAAGTGGGTGATTGTGGTTGGCATTGTCTTGCTAAAATAATCAAGGCCTTTCCTAATAACAACACGTGGATGGCAGAATTTCTTGCTCCGAAACGTGTATATTATTTAGCATTAATGCACCCCCATACCATCAAGGAGGTTGACTTAAGGACTGTGCATGGATAACAAACCAGATGGTCCATATCCTCTTTAGCCTAGAGGATGTGGGGTCCATGATTTCCAAATATAATTTAAAATGTTTATTTGTCAGACCATGAGACAGTTTTCCACTTCAGTCAATCTTAAATGAGTTTGGGCCCAGAGAACGCAACAGTTTTTTTGTATCTGTTTTTTTAAGTGCTTCTGAGCCCATGCAATTATGTCCAATAGAGAGTGGTGTTTGTTTTTAATGCAGTGCTTCTTGAGGGCCCAAAGTTTTGTATTTATTTAACATTATGTTGTTAGCCTTGTTAGGCACTTGTACTATCCTTCCCTCCCTAAACCACCCTGTACTAGCTTGTACTATTCAGTTTGATAGGAAAATATGAGTAAGAAACAAGTCATGTCATTGTTTGAGGCAAGATTCTACAATGTGCCACTGTAACACTGAGTAAATATTTCTTCCAATAATTAAGGATATCCTGACTTGCCACAGAAGGTTAGCAAAGGGTGAATTTGCGGTTTATTGACATTGTCGCATAAATGACCTACATGTGCCAAGTTATGTTATGTGATTTGTCATGTGCACAACATTTCTAATGATTTAAAGCAGGCAACCAAACCTTCTGTTTGCCAGAAGTCGATTTTATTGAGCCAAAAGACAAAAAGGAAATGGAAACGTTCCATTGTTATATTCTCTCGTCAATCTAATTGAGCATTGAGCGCTCCGTCATGAGCACTCAGTCATTAATACTAGTTCATTATCCAGTGGGTGTAAAGAAGGGGGTATTGTAGAGGGACCTAAAGTATTCTGGCAAACATACAGGACTTGATGATGAGGATTTTCATTTCTCTGCTACAAATGTGCATTACAAGCTATTATTCTTCATTAGGGTCATTACATGAAGTCATGGTTGTTGGGTTTTATTATTTTTAATTTTAAAGAGGGAGTTGTTTTCTCTTCATTTTCCATTAGCTGACACCGAGGCTTTTTATAGCGTGCCATGGCAACAATTGAGATGATCGACTTTGTACAACATGCTCACTATGTAAGCTAAACACTATGCGGTCAGTCACTATGCGGTCCTCTTTATCCGGCCTTCTTTATTGCTTGTTGTGTCCATTTACGTTGTTATAAGTCTAAACAAGCCTGCACTCAAATGCGGGTAAACAATGTCTCTCAAAAGTACACCCCTCTTAAACATTTTTAAATTTTGTGTTAAAATGTGAATACAATTTATACATTTATTTAGGACTTCTTACCACTGAAAAGAGAAATTGATGTCAAAGAAGATGATATCTACAGCTTTACAGCAATTTTTGCCCTGAGCCTGTTTGCTCAGTAAGTATCCAGCAGCTTTGCACCTCTGAACATACACTTTCCTATTATTTGCGAAATTGCTTAAGCTCCGTCAAGTTGGGTGAGGACCTTTTGGTAAACAGTCATTTTCAAGACCCTCCCTACATTCTCAATTTAAATTATGTTTGTGCTTTGACTAGACCACTCAAGGACATTGACCTTTTTGTTTTTAAGCCACTCCAATGTGACTTTGGCTGTTTGGGCTCCGTGTCCTACTATAAGAAGAATCTTCTCCCAGCTCATGCTAAACCCATTAAGCCTTTTATCTTTACAAGCTGTCCTGGCCTTGATGCAGAAAAGCACCCCCATAGCATGATGCTGCCACCACCATGCATAGGGATGGTGTTCTCAGGATGATGCTCTGTGTTAGGTTTACGCTTAGCGCTGGGGCCAAAAAGCTCTATTTTGGTCTTGTCACACCATAGAATCTCCTTCCACATGCCTTCTGGCAAACTGCAGTCAAACTACACTCTCCCATAATGGTCAAGTTTGTGAAGCACCCAGTCTAATGATGCAGTATCCAACATCTGTTACAGCGTTTGCTTTAAATGTGCCTTCATCAATTGGTACCACCATTTTTCATTCTGGCGGGTCATAGTTGAGTTCATTTCTTTTTGTTTTATATTTGTAATAAAAAATAAAAAAATCCTAATTGAATCAATTTTGATTTTATGTTATTACACAGTGTGGAAAACTTGTACTGGTGAATATTTTTAAGAGTCACAGTAGATAACAAAGTACTACACACAAAGCTGCAGTGGAATTAACAGTTCAGTGGTAAACTGATCTGTTAGGCTTTGGATACATATGACCGGCGTGAGAAAGGCAAGGGGAAAACTCCCCTTCTCAAGTTGGTTTATCACTAACAGTTACAGCATGACAGCTTGAACAGGTTGGTTCACTGCTTTAGTAGTGGACAAACACCTTAAGGTGGAAAACATGTTGGCAAGGTAATATTAGTTAGAGTAGTACTAGAAAGCAGGTCTGCAAGGCAAGGGCCAAACTGGACTGGCATGGATGGTTTTAAACAAAATGTTGTCCTAAAAATGCTGTATACTTTTAACTTGAGACTTTACACTAGTTATTGCTCTGTTGTCTTTGCAAAAGCTTAATTGAGACAAGGGAATCCCATTTCTCTTCTGAGTTGATGTCATTGGTTTTGTCTGGTCCGTGTTGTTTGAAAGATTTCTGTCCTATGACAGCATTGAAAGGAACTACTTTGGTATGTGTGACAGCACCATGCAAGTCAGAAGTGACACCAGCATGACATGTTTGTCCATCAACAGTGGGACGTGGCACTTGGATGCTTTTTGCTTCTGCAAAATTCTGAGAACCAAAGGGCCGTGCGGGTGATTTTCCTAAGAGAACCAAATGCTCTTGCTTGAACATAAACAACTAAAAACCCTTATTGTACAAGGTAAGTTGATTTGAGGACCAATTTTCAGTTATAGCAACAACATTGGTGGATCGTTTCAGAGAAAAAGCAGGGGGAGGAATGACCCCCTTGGAACCTTGGAGTAGTTAGGTCAACATGATGGTATGATTGGAAATGTTGCCTGGAGTTAACAGCACTACTCTCCTAAGTGCGATGAAATAATTAGTTGCAGCAGAGGGTCAGGTTTTCCATCTAACATCTCACACAAAGCACTACATGGGGGCTTGGGGATCTTTCAGGCCACAGGAAACATTGTTTCCTTTAAAGAGGCGCTCTAACATAATTTCCAGCAGCATCTGATGATCTGTGATCGGTCACGACTGATGCAGACTAGCCTGAATTTGTGCTGCTCTTTAATATCTCAAGTGACTGTTCCCCAGTGAAAGAAGTTGATGTGCAATGTTACTTTTCAGGTTTAATGTGTTGGCACTTGTGTGTTCATACATGTACTCGTGTTCCCTCCCAAGTGGCTGTTTTCTACATGACTAGCACATCATTACCAGTTACATTGTAAAGATATGAATGGATTGCACAGTATGTACCAGGTATATTAGTGTCATCACACAAAGGCATTCACTGTTCTTTGACAGTCCCCTCCATTGGGGACGTACTGTCGAACCCATTTGTCACGCACAGCAGAACAAATGTGAGGCGGTTAGGAAGGAAAACAAGGACGTACCCTCCTGATAAGATGGAGGCCTTTAAAGGCACGGGCTTTGGTGTCAGTGTGCCAAGAGAGCAGCAGTGTGATTATACGTTATCTGTGCATCAGCTTATTCACTCTGAAACAATGCTTAACTGTCTAAACTGTCCTTTCGACTGTCCTTAAAGTTTTTGTTGTTCCACCGAAACAATAACTCCTGCTGGTTGCTATCAATATCCATGCCTGACTGACATGGAGGACAAGGTGACGTGTCACATTCCAGGGTGGGTATTTCATGTTCCAGGGACATTGACAGACTTTGTTGTGCCTGAATATCTGTTTTTAGACAGACAAAGCTGTTAGTGAGCTCATGTTCGGTCCTCAATGCATCTTTTGTCCAACTGGCCGTGCCTTGAAACTCATGAATTACCTATTCTATGGTTGTGAGCTTTGAGGGTTACACTATGGGAATTGACACTTCGTGAAGCTACAGAAAGATGTGAGAAATATAAATGAGGCCACATGGAAACCATAATAATACTGAATCGATATGGTGAGCATTTACTTCATGATCGTAATAATTTTGTAGGCACTTCAACCAAACACAGGATTTGAATTGAAGCAAATCATTCCGTCTTGCCAAACAAAATCAACTATCGAATTTTGACATGTAATAATCGTGGCACACTGAATACAATGTCCAGTGTAGAAATGCCTGTTTATTTGCCCACGGTGAACGTCTATGTCCCTGTCACTAAGCCTCCAGCTGCAGCCAGGGGGTCCCTGCAACAGCTGGTGAATGCATTACGAGGCAAGTACCTCTAGTAGCAAGCCACACAGGAAGCCCTGATTAAAGCACTTCCTGTCCGACTGCCAGGAGGATCAAGGCGCGAGGCAGTGGTTGCAGTATTATTTTACTTTCTGTCACACAGTGAGGTTGTCTGATTACCCCCCCAATGAACTTTTATTGCTGAAATGCGAGAACATGCTTTCAACCACA
The DNA here is from genome assembly GCA_016801125.1 of Novumbra hubbsi. NCBI lineage: Eukaryota > Metazoa > Chordata > Actinopteri > Esociformes > Umbridae > Novumbra > Novumbra hubbsi. The sequence continues at coordinate 52,661 of JACXGK010000071.1, forward strand.
GAGCTCCGTTAATCAAGGAACACAGGGAGGTTTGTGTATATGGAGGGAGAGGTGGGTTAAGGAGCAGGGAAACGGGTAGGAGGTGAAATTGGTTCTCTATGGTGGTTTGCTCCCTTCAACAAAGGGGAAGGATTTTTTTGGGTTTATTGAGAGAAACTGGATTGATATTGAAAAATCAGGTGTGGTTTTGGCTTCACTTGTGGTACTATTTGTCTTTTGTACTAAGTAAAGAGTTTGACTTATTTTTTTTTAAGAATGCACTGGGTCCTGTCTTCACATAACATAACGTTTGCCTTCAATCTTCAACATTAGTCACAGTTAGTTTTTAATGGGACGGTCGTGTCTCCGCTCTGCTCATTACTTTGAAGCAACATCTCACGTAACTGCGGTGTCAATCTTTATTTAACTACTGTTGTCCGCGAAAAATGTGGAGGAGTTTTAGGATGATGTCGAGACTATTCATAGCCGTCTGGCTGAGTAGCTGAGGACAGGATGAGAATACACAAGTCTGGATTTGTATTCCCCCGACTCTCTAAACACTGACTCATCTGAGGGGGACATCAATGTTCTCCCTATGAGTCTCCTAACCAGGAAGCTGTGTCTGTCTGTTTAGGTCATCGTTACTGCCCTGTGTGAGCCTCAGTGGGATCCTATCAACCTATAAGGATTGGTGTCATGAGGTACTGAAAGCTGCCTTCTCAAATGTACTGGACTGTTTAGTTTAGTTCAGCCTTGCTGTTAGAAATGTTACTTTGTTTTTGTACATTTTGGTGTTTCGAGGTGACTATTCGCACGACTGAACGGATCGCGTTGATGCCTTTTCACCTTCACGGAGGGTGGCCAGTGTGGGGGGAGTAAGATGTGTACTTAGCCTGGGCGGGGAAGTCTTTTTAACACTGAGTCATGTGAGATGGACACCGGTCCTCCCTCCGAAGAGGCCGCCTGTCTGCAGACGATGAAGCACCGTCTGTGTCTACTCACCTCCGTCGGCCTGGCTCATGGGACACGAGTGCGTGAGGGTATGTGCTCCCCACACGGCATCACGAGGGAAAAGACTGCTCCCCTGGAGCGACGCGCGATGCCCCGCCCCACTTTGTCTTGCTTTCCTCGTGACTAATTCCATAATTAGCCTCCGTAAACGGCAGGAGAGATGGTGAGGTGGGGGAAGCTGGGAGAACACAGCCAGCCTCAATGTTGACTTGAGTCAAGGTTGTCTTTCCTTTTAGAAGCAGAGCTCAGCTTTCGCACATTGCCGCTGTTAGTGTTATGTACTGATCTCGTAACTTCAGTTTGGCCACTTGGATAGGCCGTTACAGAAGGCCCTATGAAAAAGACATATAGGCTTTATAGAGCACTGCCTCGGGCCAAAGGGAAGATATTGTTGCCTTTGTTGCTGTGTAGAGCTTTGCTACTGTACCTTTTTTTTGTGACTTGCCTACAGCTCTTTTTATATTACAGATTCCCTGTAACTAATGTGTCAGGATTATTCTGGATTCATTGCCTTAGTGTCGTGTGACATGAGGGATATATCCAAACCAGGTTTCTTCAGAATAAAACATACCTAAGCCATTTTTAGCAGTGTCAGTGAGGGGCACCGTGACAATGGTAGGATATATCGGAGTACTCTCTATATTTAGAACCTCTTCTGATTCCATTAATGTTGTGTTTAGAATAATAGTCCCAAAGGAGAGTCTGCTTCAGTTAAGCCTGTGACGCAGGGTAGGTCCTAAATGGCACACTGCCTTCCATAGTTCACTACTTTTGACCAGTGCCACCCTTGAACCGACCGTGTCAAATCAGTAATACACTTGAAAAGTTTGTGACCAAAAATGGCCAATGGTACCCAGGGGGTTACTATTAGGAGGGGAATGTTTGCTAATTCAATATGATAGTGTTTTTGAATGTGATGCTAATCCGTAGTAGTTTCGCTACCTGCATTGTACAGTAAGTACTCTTGCACTTTATTGTAAACGTTGTCTTTCATGTAGGTGTGGTGGATATTTGATGGTATGGCAAATTGGACATGCAGCATGTTGGTTGACAATCTGGTGATCTTTGACACGGTTACCTTTACTAGGATGGTTGATCACAAGTGGACCTTCCAGCATGAACACCCCCGAACACCTATCAGAATCCAAAACGAGACGGTGGATTAAACACACGGTAAACTCAGTGAGCATTTATCCAAGGCTCAGCAAGGTTTACCAACAGGGGAGCCAATAAAACTCACCTTCATGTGAGAAACTCATATTCGGCCTACTTAAAAAAATCTATACTCTACTGGCAGTGGACTTATTTCTATTTCACAGTTATTCTAACTGTGTAGCTAAGTTCGTGCAGTTGTTTTTCATAGTGTTTGTTTCTCTTTAATAATAAGAGGCGCTGACCGTAGACGGTCGCATACAGCCCCAACGTGACAACAGGGATTATAAACACAACCACCATGTCCTCTGACTCTGCTGTCAGGCAGGATGTGCTCTGTCTCCGCTGGTTGGCTCTGTCTGTCTGTTATCATTTCCTCCCATCTCTGCGGTCTGGCAGACTCCAGTTTTACCCGCTTTTGTTTATGTACTTCTAAACCTGCCCTACTGCTTTGGTTGAAATGCCTCCCTGTCCCTCGTCTCTTGGACATTCTAGCCTCTCGAAAGCACCAGGTGATTCACAATAGGCCCAGTCTGTGCAACGATAATGGATGAGGCAATGATGTCTGTCACCTGCAATAATCTCAAAGTTGGACTCTCTAAGAATGGTTCCTTTTATTAAGAGCTGCGCTTGCAACTCTAATCTGATTCTCCCTGCATATATTACCTGTTCAAGTTCAATCTCCGCTGGTGGCTTTAACAGATACGGTATCAGTACTGCGTATACCAAAAAAAACTCTTGTGCAAGAAGATTACATTATAATGTAATGTTATAAAATGTAGTTTTATATAAAGCTATGGGTTAAAATGGGCCCAGTCGTTATGTTGAGTTGTCTTTCCTTGTATGCTTTCCAAAAATGCTCATACATGGGCCTTCCTTAAAGGGTCTATGTACCTGTCTGTTTCTGTGCCACATTGTCTGTAGAGGACCGAGACCCAACAGGACCGGGGGTTTAACCACGAAAACATTGTTCTCTGTGCGTACGGTGACATTGAGACAAATGTGTGTTTGTGGCTGTGGTAGCAGTGTGTAAACTAACCATGGTTGTCAAGTCCAAGCCCATACCCTCTTCAAAACACACACCTCTTAATCCCAATTTGCCCCAGTCACAGAGAGGGGGTGGGTGACATTATTCACCTGTGTTGGCCAGTGTGACAACAAAGGACCCCTTTGTGCTTCTGCAAACACACTCACTTTTTTTCCCTTCTCTTTTCCCCCCTCCCTGGCTCATGTGAGGGACTCCGGCCACAGAGAGAACACATGTGGTTTCCTTTAGCAAAGCGAAACGGGGCATTTATCATTCATTATCCGTCCCATTCATCATCAGCCATTGATCCCATGTGAACCAGTGTGATCCACTGAAGAATGAAGAACAGTGTTGTATGTCGCCTCTCACTTTGTACTGGAAGCTAACTGGAAAAGTAATGTGAGCCTCCAATGTTTTCCGACTCTCTTTGCTCTTAGCGCTTTTTTTTGCCATGTTGAGGATTGGACTGAATTGTAAATGTAAACCACTGTCTCGAACCGCCATCGAATTCATGTTCTGTTATATTCATTCGTTGTTCTGTTCTGTTTTTTATTTACAAGGTCAATGCATGTAAAGGTTATTGCCATTTCACGTGGGTTGACATTGAGCCTAACTTTTAAGCTCTTAGCGGAGGGTCTGCATGCCAGTATTGAGCTGATGTTGGGAATGGAGCCATGGCTGGTGTGTGTGCAGCCTCTGTTCACCCCAACTGTAACAGTTGTCCATATACACAAGTGGAGCATGCTAAGTCTATGGCGGCCAGCTGACTATTAGCAGTCTACATTGCACAAGGTAGAGGAGTGGGGACCGGAAAGGGAAGAGGCTTGCAAACATTGGTACTGCCTGGGCTCACCTGACTGTTTCTCCTCTCTGAAGCTCTGGGACTCCTAGACTTCATTATTGTAAAGTGTTGTTCTGACAAAAGCACAGGCTGACTAAATTTAAAGTTTATTAAAAACGATCACTTTTTTTCTTGGTAAGAGCGTCTGCTAAATGTGTGTGTGTGTGTGTGTGTCTATATAGATCTATTGATTTCCTTATTTTATACAAGTTGATTCCCTGTTGTTTTGACTTTACCACCTTTAGCTGTAATGTAGTTCAACCTGGAATAATTCCCAGCCAAACTAAAAGAAGTTTCCCCCCAGGGCCAGGCAATGACCCCTTTCTCACAAATCCCACTTGAAACTCTTCTTAATGACCTTATTCAAAATCACTGACAGTTATTACCTGACCAGTGACGTTTCTTGTAGCCTGTTTTCTACAGGTTGGTGCTGCTAAATGGCCTTCTGCTTCATGGAACTACAGATAAGTAGAACTGTCCTGTGACCTGCTTCATGGAACTACAGATAAGTAGAACTGTCCTGTGACCTGCTTCACACTGCTGTTAATAGGTAATGCTGCACTGTTTAGTTATGTATTTAATATCAGGCTGAAGTAGGTTATAACTACATTAGCCTCTGATAAAGCATGTGTTTTAGGATACCTGTCTGATTTTAATTCTGACACTACAGTAATGTCTGTTATTCAGTGTATATATAGTATCAGGGTAACTGTTGTAGGACAGGTTTCTAAGTACAGTAGCCAGCCGCTGCAGTGATAATCCCTGACTAAGTCAACCAGTTTGTATTCATTCTTGGGGTCCACGCCAGTCAGCTATTGGCTTGCTTTAGAAAGAGTGCAGTTGGAAACCACCCTGCAAACCTGCATTCCTGCCTGATCCATAAGAGATGGATACAGCTAGGCCCCCTATTACCCAAGGTTGGGGGGGTATTAGTGGGACTCAGTCATTAGTGGGGCGCAGTCACTGCATGTCATACAATGCTTGCGTTGTATTGTGACGGTTAAGAAATAATACAAGAAGCATGATAGCACAGTTAAAATCTTTGAAAGTTCTATGTTTGAGGTTACTCAGAAATGTCCAGATTTGGAAAGAAAAGCGAATTTTTGTTTGAACGAATAACGTCAAATTGATCAGAAATACAGTGTAGATATTGTTAATGTTGGAACTGACTGTTGTACGGGATAATGGCTGATATTTAATGGAATATCTACATTGGCATACAGAGGCCCATTATCAGCAACAGTCCTGTGTTCCAATGGCACGTTGTGTTTGCTGATCCAAGTTTATTGTTTTAAAAAGCGAATTGATCATTAGAAAACCAGCTTTTATGTTAGCACAGGGGAACACTGTTGTGCTGATTTAAAGAAGCAATACAAACTGGACTTCTTGTCTACATTGTGTTTCTGATCAGTTTAATGTTATTGGAATGGACAAAACATTAGATCATTTTTTAAGTGACCCCTTTTGGACGGTTGTCTATGATGACAGGTTTTCGCACCCCCTCTGAGAAGCCTGTCAAGTGGGCCACAACAATGCATGCAAACCATGAGAATGAGTTCCTTCGCCCGTTCCGTTCAATGAGCAGGGAGTCTGAGCAGCAGTACGGTCTGTAAACTGGGACGCAGGTGCTCATCAGCAGATCATCTTTCCTTAAGGGATCACCGCTACCTAAATATTCCTCCAAACGCCTCAAAAGATTGAAGGAGAGTGGTTGGGTTTTGGTCAAACAAGGAGGAGGGGGGGCTGAGGAGAGTGGGTTGATGGAGAAAATGGAATTTGGGCGGTAGATCTAGCTAAAACAAAATGCTGAGAGCTAATCTTGGCCAGACAGACCTGGGTGCCACAGAAGCTGTTGTGTTCATCATCCAGGGCATTGGTCAGGGCCGTTGTTCGTCATCCAGGGCATTGGTCAGGGCAGTTGTTCGTCATCCAGGGCATTCGTCAGGGTCGTTGTTCGTCATCCAGGGCATTGGTCAGGGCCGTTGTTCGTCATCCAGGGCATTGGTCAGGGCCGTTGTTCGTCATCCAGGGCATTGGTCAGGGCCGTTGTTCGTCATCCAGGGCATTGGTCAGGGCCGTTGTTCGCCATCCACGGCTTTGGTCAGGGCTGTTGTTTGTCATCCAGGGCTTTGGTCAGGGCCGTGTTCCTCATCCAGGGCCGTGCAAGCCCTGTGTCAACCTGTAAGACACGCGAGCCACCCACGCAGCTGGCAGCTCTGTGAGCCCTGCTTTTAAAGCTGCTCCAGAGGTCATTCTCTGTCTACTAACACAAATCACTGAGTTCTAAACAGAGTCGGGAAGAGAGATGGGGTCTTTTATACAATGTATTTTAGATGGAGCATGGCAAACATGGATGTGTGGAGTTAAACACACAGTCAGATTAACAAAGGCCCTGAATTAATCAGAGTTAGAATAACAAGCTTTTTTACCCTGTTGTATAACTTTTTCCCCAGTTGTTTACCCTTTTTCCCCAGTTGTTCCCCAGTCTTTTTTCGATCCCTGTCTACATTATTACACTTTGAAATGATGCTGCATGCATGTTTCACCTATGAACACTAGAACCATTATAAAAGAAATGCAGTGTTGTGATGCAGTGGTGTTTTTCCTGTTCCCGTAATAAAACACTTATACTAGGCTAGTATATTCGCTTTAGTTAAGCCTACAAACCACACTGTGATTATGTAATCAAGCAGATTTTGATACATCTTGGATCTTTGCTATATTGCTTTGTAGATGTTAATCTGGGTAATACATACATGTGCAGATACTTTGGGAAATGTTTCGTTTTAATGAGGGACTAAAGATTTAGCCACCGCCTAGATTTAAATGCTGGTTTTGGTACCACACCTAATTGGTATTCAGTAACTCTAGATGTCTGACATAACTGGTCCGGTAGTAAAACGGCTTACCCAAGTGAAAAAAATATTTATCTTGTTGAATTTTCAACCCATGGCTTTAGGGAAACCTGTCCGTCAGCACTTTTTTATCACTTGACACACGTGAAACCTCTGTAGCTCTGTTTTTATCCCCAACCTCAAACCGCAAATAGACAAAAGCGTTTCAACTCTGCGCTACAGCTGTTTTGACAACATGCACGCTCGGCTGAAATATGGGACCTTTGAAACAAAAGCCAGGGACCAATTAGCACCTTATCTTGGCTGCCGGTTGACCGGTTCCCAGTTGACCTCACCGTTCCCTCTGATGTTTCCTGAGGAAACGCTGAAGTGAGAAAGAAGTGTGTCTAATGCAGTGGTTTGGGTATTTCTTTTCCTTTCCGCTCTGGCACATGATCTGACCCCGATCCGGGCAGCAGAGCATGAAGGAACTTTCTCATGTTCCCCCGGCTCCAGTCTGAGGCCATCGCTTTTGGCCAGACTACAGCACCTCTCTCATTGTTTCTCTCTGTCTTTACTCTCTTGTTTTCTTTCGCTCCCATATCCTCTCCTAATTGCCCCTGCGTTCTCCAGTAGTCCTGGCTGTATTTGGCTGACGCAGACGTTTATCCGTTGACTCTTGCCGCCGTTAAACAGACAAAGTGTTTAACTACTAGTGTTGTGGTTGAGTCTAAGTCTAGAGACTGATGAGTACACTACATCCATGTGGCAGAAATGTCCACACTTCCACCAAGTCTAACTCTTTCTTCAGCTCCTGTTTCCGGGCTTCTGTCTCTATCACTTCTCCATCTGTACCTCAGGCTGTGCTACTCTGTTCTCTCGGGTCACCAGAACATAAAGAATTGTTGGAACAATATGCTGACACACACACACGCACAGTTGGACCCATGTCGTATTTACACACTTGCCCTTATACAGACGTACCCTCACAAAACTGTTCTTTTGGCAGTGCTCTTTAGTGCTTATTGACTTATATCCTGTCTACCACGCTAACGTTCGCCAGATCCTCTCTCAGTTTCTCTCTTTTCCCGCTTTGATCTCTCGCACGAGAGTTGGCTTTTTTGGCTTGTTCTTCTCATGCTCATGTATTATAATTGTTTTGATCTTCCGCTCTAACTCTCTCTATATATATTTTATAGATGTGTGTGTGTGTGCGTGTGCGTGTGAGAGTGGGATGTGGTCCTTGTTTTCCACTCTCCAGCCTACAGCCATTGGCCTGTGCTAATGCTGCATAAGGTTAGACCAAGTACTGTTGCCTGCTTAGCTGAGCATCTTTGTGCTGAGTAATGGTGTAATTATCCACCGTGTGATGCCGGGAATACTGTCTACATCATTATGTCTCCTGGTGGATTACATTCAGTAAACAAGGTGTGTCTGAGGTGAAAAAGTCACAAGCTAGCATGACGGTTGACCTAAAAAAAAACAATTAGTGAATGGCCAACCTTAAGGTAATGTACAGCTTCTGTTTGTGTGTGTGTGTGTGTGTCTACTATTCTGTTTTATTTTGGCTAGCAAGCTCAGGGCGAAGGCTACATTGTCTTATCAGATAAGATGCTCCATAATGCCGTCTCATATTCCCTCTCTGGCGCCTTTAGATCACGGGTTGTAAACCAGTCAATCAACTGAACTCTTCTCTTTGTGAGTTTATGAACCAGGACAGCCAAAGTGCCCAGTTGTCTGTCACCTGTTTGCAAGATAGGGACCTGCAAATAAGAACTCCTCTTCCACAATGGCCTCCATCAGAGAGAGAGACTGAACTGGAACAGAATGTCTAGATAAAGCCCAATGACACAGTTACTGGGGAATGTATGAGATATAAGGCCGGGTATTTTAGATACGTACCTGTCCTAGAGGACCCGGAAGTTACCTGAACCCTTATTACCGGTTTCTTTCCAATGTTACCCGCCCACACAGACGCTCATGATCAAACTTTACCTACTTTGGCCTCTTAATTTTGCACTATATGACATCAGTGGATGTGTATCTTCTTTTTTTCATTGCAACAAACCATGAGAACGTCTGACTTTGCACGATGGAGTGTGGGACGTTATTGTTGGTGTCATGTGACCACAGATCTAGTCACATGGGTCACTGGAAGGCTTACAAGCCTTTTCAAGCTGTCTTTGAAAAACAGTTAGTTACAAGCTTGTCTTTTTTATTTCGGGCAGACTACAACAATTGTTTTGACAATTTAACCCAGATGTGCATAGTATGTTAATACCATTGTGTATTTACTTTTTGCAATGAGAAAAGCGTACCGCTTTAAATATGATCTGTTTCATTTGGCAGCTACGATAGATACTTGGCTAGCGTGCTTGTTTACTGTTGTTCATCATATATTGTTCTTTTCATGAACAGAAGTTTGATCTCAATAAAACACGTGGCTATAGTCACATGGATTTAAATCAGTCCTGAGAATATCAAAGATAACTGTTTGTTTGCAGACTGGTACCAAGCAAAAGCTAACATGACAGTTTGTGTTGAGGAGAGTTAGCCTCACCTATTAAAGATCTCTGATACTGGTCCAAAATATTTGGACATCCCATCACTCATGACCAAAGTGACATGTTCATGTTTGGACTGGAGTTTCTTTGGATAAATTGCCCTGTGCTTCCTTGGAAGGTGATGCCAATAATTATTACCCGTTAACACAAATTGTTTTATTTTATGCCAATATCAGAATTTAAATTATTATTATTAAAATGAAACTATTGTAGTGTAAACATTTCTTACAGGGGAAGTGTACGCAAACAGGCTTGGACAAGTTGCAATGTCTAATCCACAGTTTGGTAATGATAGTTGCATTGTGTAATGTGCAACAAACTCACTCTTGACAGAATAACTAGGCTTAAGTGGTAGGGTAGTTTGTCATCGTTGTGGTAGCTTCTGCCTGTAATGTAGGGGAGGGGTTCTCTCTACTGGGCAATCCTCATCATTTAGGGTTCTTAGCCACCCCAAATCTTTCACCGTCTGCTGTAACCTCCAGTCTTGTCTGGTGGCAGTATTTGTGACCCAAAAAGACCTGTTTTTCTAACAAAAATGGTTCTGCCGAGTAATTTGAACTTCAGGAAGGACAGAGAATAATTGCCTATTTTTCTGATCTCCATTTCATGTTTCTGTAGCTTTGTCAATGATTTGTTTTCTGTCCTTTGTTGCTCATCTCACTGTAATTTAAACAGATGCTCCTCACCCTCTGGCTGCAAGCCCTCTAATCTTTGACAGTGTTTTGAACTGTCTGCTGTAAAAAAAAACTAAAAAGCTGAAAAAGTTAATTTCATCTTATGCTTCCCTCCAGGCCCTTGACTTTCTGGCCCTGACGGAGACATGGATTGGGCTTAAATCACTTGAACTTCTCCTGTCATCTCTGTCAGAATGACCTCTTCAACCCTAACCAGTCAGGCTCCACAGAGTTCACAGTCCTCTTTCACAAAGGCCAAGTTGACTATCTCTTTGTTTTTTGCTCAGATTTTCCTTCATGTATCAGCTGCCTTTAACTGTGAATCATCAGATCATACTATGATCAACTGAACTCACTGGATTGTGATCCCCGAGACAGTTCTGCTTTGTGTGGTACTTTACGACACGTGTTGGCAAGTGGGCGTTTTTGGAGATCATTCCAGTATCCTCAGCAGTCCCCTCTGCTGAATGTAGCTGCGCCTTTCTCCGCTTGAAGGCATCTTGAGAAGTACTCGACCCGCTGACTTGTCAAACGGTAGTCGTTATTAACAGCGGGAGGAGATTGGGACCTGGGTTTTTGCGTAAGAGCACCCTTGTGTGTTGGAGAGGAAGCCCAACGCATGGTTCAGACGTTGTGTGAGTGGAGCTTTGCTGAACATTCCGTTAAAAAAACCCCCCCGATATATTCTATATCTGTTCTGAAGACAATTTCAATCTTTTGTTCGTCCCTTGCTGTCACGTCTGGCCTCCATCCTTTCTCTTTGCTTGTTTGCGGATTACTCTGACAACTTTCAATTTGATATTCAAAGCTCTTTAGCCTCCAGCCAACCTGCCTGCTGAACGGTTCACCTCGGCCCGTCAGTGTGGGTGTTCCCCCGGGTGTCCTTGGTGCTGACCCGGCCACTTTTATTCGCCGCCGGCTCTTCCTCCAGCAGTCCCCGTACAAACACAACTCCTCCAATGAGGCCAACGCTGGCAGGTTTAGTTGGCTGGCATCGCGCAGGCAAATGCAGGCGAAAGCGCGCGCCGTGTTTGTGTCCAGTAGGACGGGGGCAGGATGTTTTCTGGCCGAGATGCATACTGGTCCAATGCATACTGCAGACATGTTGTAATGGTGCTGTTGACTCCACATGGTAAAGGCGTTATGGCAGATATTAAAAGTGTTTTTTCCCAGTGGGGGCCTGGGTTTTTCCACCCTCCAAACGCGGCGTTAGTACAGCTAATGGGCCAAGGCTCTGGCGGTTGAAACACGCTGCCAGCTCACTGCCGTCCTGGCTGGCGATTGCTTTCTGACGTCTTCTTCCTCTCGTTCTTTATGCTCTCTATTCTCTCCTTTCCCTTTCTCTCTTTCATCCCTCCTTCTCTCACCCTCCACTATCCATCTTATTTTTCTGCTTTGGGTTTGCTGCTAGTTAGAGGCCTCGCCGCATAACCAGAGGAAATGTGAGAGCCATGCGTTCTTAGATTTCGTCAACGAATTTTTTCACTCCGAGAGGGTTGTGGGATATGTGCGCCCATTGCCCTCGCCATTATTGACCTCTCAAATGTAGAGACATGCGCTGTGTACCGAGACCCATCCATTCTTTTCACAGGTAATTGTCTTTGTCTTCAAGCTTCACTTCATTTTGTTTTTGGACCAACCAGACCATGCCCCTTTTTTCCTGCAATGTTCTCCGTTTGGAGGCCTAACCCTGCTTGCTGGTTCAATAACCAGACTTTGATCTGATCAGAATATCCAGTAAAAATGTTTTGTCCCTGTACCAAACTAGCCTGTTTCCACAAAGGTTTTTATGGGCATCTTGAATCGTTGATTTATTTTAAGAAATGAACTACTATTCCCATGGTCAGAAAGCAGGACAGTGCATGCATTTACTGGTACTGCAAGAACATTGGCTCCCAAATCTAAAATGACTAGACATGAACTTGTTTTGAGCTTAAATATTCGGTCACACACTTTGGTTTGCTGTACACATTAAATTATACTTCACCCAGCAATAGTTTGAGGAGGTGGTTCTTTGGTGAGATTTTTGCATGGTAATAAATAATCTGACTAGAAATTAGCATATTGTATATTCTTCAGTATATCTCGGGAAATATATTGTAATGCAGAAAGGCCTTTGCTTTCTTGTCCTCATTCTCTCTTCTTGCCCTCTCGATCACCCTCCTTACATCTCTGACTGTTTCCCAGAAGTGTTTATATCCCAGGCAGACTAACCCCAGCTTCACTCTGCCTCTGGGGCCTCACAGATGTTCTCCCCTGGGTCTCGCGTGCCCCAGTAACGAGGTGTGCTCACTTACATGAAATCAGCTCAAATGTGAAGGGCATTTTCCTCACGCAGTGCCAACCTGTATGGAAAGACAGATTTGACTTGATTCGTTTCGTTTTTTTAATAAGATGCCGAAGTGTTACCTAAACTAGAACCAAAACCATAGAAATACATATTACAATATGCATAGTGATGTGTATATAAAGTACATTGATTATGATATATAGCCTAATAGAAGTACAACGGTGTAGTAGCAGTCAGTGCTCGTGTTCAGTGTAGATAATAAACAACTTACCTTTCCTATCTCTGAGTCATTTTCTCCCCAAACCTACCACTTCAGCAGTAGCATAAACCAGGAGGACCAAGGAAAGTCTCACATTACTTCAACTTTGAGGCTTTGTTTACATCCTGTTCAGGTATTTCACAAGCCGATCCCTTTTCAAAGTCACTTTAGTCTAAAGTAGTCCACTAAAACCTTCTAAAGAGCACCAGTAGTACAGCTGTCTGAGTATAATGCACACCAAAGACTGGCTTCCTTAGTGTTCGTGTGTGTTGGGCCAGGGAACAAAGGGTTTCTGGTTCTGAGCTGACAAGGGTAAACCCCCCGTTCCCCTCGTCTCTGAGCAACCCATGTATGAGCAAGAGTTAACCCTAATTGCTCCTAGGTCATTGCTGTAAATGAGTATGTGTTCTTAGCAGAACTACGCAGTAAAAAACGGTTAGAAAATGAAGTCTGTTTTTTCCCCCAAACCATAGCCGAGACTACTCTACAACTCGTGTCAGATGGTTTATTACTCTGAAAGTAGTCTGGGTTGAAAAACTGTAAGGCCATGGTTCAGCTTTCTTTTAACTGCCATAAAAAAACGTCTGGTACAGGTTTGGCACTGCTAGATAAACTTCTATGGAAATAATGTGAACTAGATTTTTTTAAATGTCCACATTATCCTTATCCGTTACCTCTTTAAGAAAGATCAAAACAAATGTGATTTTAGGTCACTTCACTTTGATATTTGTATAAAGTTGGCTCAAGTTTGTAGTGGCTCTCGAAAGATAACGGACAAGGGAACACACTACAATGTTTAAAAACGATGAAATTCTCCTTTAACAATTAAGAAGTGCCATTGCTGGTTTTGGGAGGGATCGAGGAGGCAGATTTTTGCATGAAAAGGCCCTTTGTCTGGTAGCCCCAGACCCTGTCGAGCATACGTTTCTAATAGCGTTGCTGTGTATGTGTCTGGAGGGCCTGAGTGTGACGTAACCTCTGAAATGACACGTCTGGCCTTCCAAGCAGATGTTAGTGAGAGGCTGAAGGGGGTAATGCAGCAGGGTGGTGGGGGGGAAGTATGGATGCTCCATTACAGCCTTCACCGGGAAAGTACGTTGTCAATTTGTTGGTGCTGGGTGGGAGATGGCCCAGGCATAAGACTAAAGGTTTGAGGAGAACAGTTGGTGGTATGTCTGTGTTGTAGTCTGGAGGTTTTTCAACATGCGTACATGTTCATTCGAGTGTGTATTTGGTGCTGGAAATTACATAGCATACATGGGGTGGTTACTATAACAAATTACACAGAGTTTGCAGAGTTTTTCCAGTACTTTATTAGTATTTTTCTAGTACTCATTGCTAATGTTTTTGTACTCGTCTTTGATTTGAAGTATCTGGCTACTAGAATCTAATTAAATTAATTCTCCTTTGTGTTTTAAATGACATGAGCCTTTCAACTCTTTTCAGCATTGGACTTAATGTGTTTCCTTATAGAATCAGAAATAAAATAAATTCTAATCCTTTTTTTCTGTTTTAGAAATGGGCCTACTGCGGTTCTTGAAAAGGGTTGCCTCTGTGATATGTTACCCAATTTGGATCACTTACATGGCCTGTTGAGAATTAATTGCCGATCAAACCATACCAGGCCATCACAATGTTTTGAATACTATTGCTGGAAAACAGTTTTGGTTGGAAAAAAGTATCCTGCAGAAAATAGAAGACTTATCTGGTTAAAACTAAATATGTTATAGCCTTTGAAGTAAAACCAAGAGAGACTGTTTCGACATTGCTAGGTTCAAAGTAGCTTGTTATGTAGGTAATTGGTGCATCATTTTAACAATTGAATCATATTATGCTTCGTCACCAGTCATGTTTAATAGTGTAGAATTGCATGAAAGGCTACATTTTAGCCAGACCCTATTCTACAGGCAGAGAAACTCCCCATGTGTTACTAAGCTTTTTGCCACTTCACAAATGTAACGGTATATGTATAATGATGTACTTACTTAACTTAGGAGGCAATGTTATCCACAGCAACTTACAGTAGGGCAATGCATACATTTTCTAATGATTACTAATTCCTTTTTTGTTTACATTGAAGTCATTCAGCAGACACTCTTATCCAAGTATTTTTTATTAGCTATAAAATAAATCCAAAATGACCAAGGTAGACAGAAGAGATGCTTGATTTCTTTTTAAAACTGTAAGAAAATACAAGGAAATAAACCAGTGCCGACACCAAAAAACACAACTGCCAAAAAAGAGGTGCAGAAAAAGCAAGTGCCATTAATGTATCTGTGAAGGGAACAGCAGGTGTTGTCTCGCCCCCGACCCAGGCAGTCTTACATGGGAGGCCTGGGTTGGAAAGACCCAGAAGTTTTCCATTTCTATCTTCCATTTAGGGTTATGGGAACATTTAAAGAGGAGAGAGAGGAGAGCGACAGGGGTACAAAGTGAAAGGATGGGGTGAAGTAAAGTGCTGGACAGCTGATTGAAAGGAGGGGGATACAGGTGAGGGAACAAAGTGAAAAGAAAGTCACATAAGGGGAGACCCACTATTCTGACTAACAACACACAGAGGTCTTTCTGAGTGTCTGGAGAAAGGTTTTATAACCGAAGAAAGAAAATGGTTGTCGGAGAGGAAAGGCAACGTGTGTCATGCCGAAGCGGTGTCACATATCGGTGTGACACAACAATGAGAAAAGTGATTACAGTGACATGGCCTTACTACTCTTATCTGTTGGTGTTTTGTGTAACAAAGGTCGTGTGACAATACTAGTGTAACTTCATACAGGTTTTTATGAATATCTCCAATTCTTTTGTCATGACGTAATTTGTATAGTATGAAGAATAAAAAGTTAAGAGGCAGTGCTGAGAAGCACCCCATTCACCCACACATTTTCAAATGTATAACATTTCAACACAGGTAGTTTGGAAAATAAAATCCATGTTATTGATACTCTTGTTCTAAGTCCGTTGACACAAACCACTCAACTGGCAAGATCTATTTAGGTTCAGAGCGGATATGAAAAGTGCCATGTTTGCAGCCCTCAGACAAGCTGTTGAAACTTACTGCAACTGACCGTCCTTTGTAAGAATTTCACCTATAACCTTTGGCCCACCTGATCCAATCAATCAGCCCAATTTATTTATAAAGCCCTTTTTTACATGGGCAGGTGTCACAAAGTGCTTTTCCAAAACACCCAGCCTGAGACCTCAAGGAGCAAGAAACAACAGGGTTGATGCACAAACCCTGAAGACCCAAACCTGCCCTCCTGACCTGGAGCCCTGGCCCTCACACCTCTAAGAAGCACACGAACAACGCAGCATAGTCCAGCATATCTCATACAACAGTGTGTGTGTGTGTGCAATGATACTACGTGTCCAGTATCAATCACACTCACTCTGCTATGACCGTTCTGATCTGTCTGAACTATTTTAACTGTCTTGTAAAATATTCATAGTGGGTTTTCCTCTTGAAAACTGAGACTGAGCAATAAAATCACAATAACATTTAGGACAGCCAGCTGGCCATGCTGAAACATTAAAATGGTCTCCCTCACTGACTCTCACATGTGCGTGCACGCACACACACGCACACACACAGTCTCTTATTATACTTGTCTGGTTTCAGAGCTTTCAGACACCCACAGTAGACTTTAGGGCAAGTTGCCTTTAACGGAAAACTGTGGACAGTTCAGTTCAATGTTATTTCATTATTTTTGGCGACTGGGATTCCAATATTGCTCATTGCCAAGACTATTGCCTTACCAGTCTGTCAGAACCTATGCTGAATGGTTGCTTGTAATTACTTCAAGTCAACCGCAATGTATGGAATTCAGACATTACCCAATATCCTGTATGGCTCCTGGGAACTCTGTGTTGTAGATTAACAGAGAAGGCGATACTATATGAGTTCAACAGATCTGGGCATTCTGGTTTAAATTTGCTGAAAGGGTGGGACCACGGAGGTGTTCGTATTGATTTACGCGTGACACATCCGACAAACATTGGTCAATATTTGTACGAGGAAGTGACAGTGTTATCATGGCTCAAGGTTGCGTAGGAAGCGCAACAAACTCTGTTCCCAGGATGTGTTAGTACATTTTAACCATGTAAAGCCCACATGTGGGACATTTGAGTGTCTGTTCATTTTACCTCCCTGGTTTCGCCCTGAAATCCTTAGTAAAACATGTCCATTTCGCATGTAGTATTTTTAGCTTAGCGTTACAATTTGGATTAAGGTTTGAATAGAGGCATGAGGCCCTTTTGAAGGCACAATGGTGAAGTCTCTGCCTCGCTGCTGGCAACATCATTGCGAGTCCACGGTTGGAGACCAGGGTTGGAGACCAGGGTTGGAGACCAGGGTTGGAGCCCTGGTATGTGATTAGTCCAGGGGTCCCACTGTAAGGTACAAAGGGCTGATATATATTTCCAATTTGTTTTTATATAGTTATAGAAAGAATTAGGTTTCGGAGTAAGTGGTAAGGTTTCAGGAGTTACGGTTTTCATTCAGTTTTGTGCCTTTGCAAGGATATTGTGTGTGTGTGTGTGTGTGCTGGAATGTGAGGCATGCTGCAGATGTCCCATGGGGTAATTCTGGACACACATGATGACTAAAGCAGCTGGGTGACCCCAACACTCCGCCTGCCAAACCCTGCCTCATCGGACGCAGCTCCTCTGGGGGTCATGAAGGCAGTAACCTCCTAGATGGGGTCAGGGTCTGTTGTGGCAGTGGGTCGGCACCACGGATCAGCCCTTACCTGGAGCATTGAAAGGACACCTTCAGCTCACTTGTTAATCTTTCTTTAGTAACCGCTGGGAGTAAGAGATGAAATGACCAAAATGACCAATACATATTAAATAAAGGTTGTCCTGCCTAGGGTCATGGTTGAACTATACCAGGGTACAGGACTCGAGTGGGTCGGCATGGCCTCCAGGTCAAAGGTCAGGGCTCTGAGCACCCATGCCATAAAACCTATAGTTTGGACGATTTACGGGTCGGTTGGCCCACGGGAGGCCTTGTGCTATATCCGACACACGCTCAACAGTGACACAAACATGTGCACGCATTAACACAAACGCACACAAAGTTATGTTACTCCATTCAGTGTCGGTATAATCCTCATGTCACTGAAACCGTGCGGGCAGGTAAGCTGAGAAGAGAGGTATGTGCCTCAATAATGGTAGGAATTCCATTCCCTGAATGTCTGCGCTCCAACCAGAATCACCAACTCGTTATATACTCTGGCACAGGTATAAATAGTTCCTCTTGGCACCACACAGGGATTTATCTTATCTGTATTTAAACTATTCTTAAAAAGCACCTGCCGGGAATGAATGCCACTAAAAGGTCGATTCAACATAGCTTTTGGACCAGAAAACGCACACAGATGTGAATCAGAAATGCATTGCTCAGAAACATTAAGGGAACACGGATATCCCACATCAGGTCTTGACAAAGGAAACATATTAATATTATCAAAATCTATACTGTACATTCTGTAATCACTGAGAAACGAAATGTCGTAACAACCGTTAGTGGAAACCAAAATGACCAACCGATTGAAGGCGGGATTGAAACACCAAAAAAGAAAGTGAATTACTGAAATCACAGGCTGTTCCAACTTGCGTGAGTTTCATCAGGGCAACTCCTAATGGGACTCTGTAGTGCTTGTATGCACTCCCAACATTTCGGCATGCTTCTGATAAGAGGACAGATGGTGTCCTGGGAGGTCTTCTCCCGGACCGAGGTCAGGGCCTCAGTGAACTCCTGGACAGTCTGTGGCACTAATTTGTGGCTTTGGATGCACCGATACATAACGTCCCAGACGTTCTCAAATGATTCAGGTCTGGGGAACGTGAGGGCAAGTCAATGGCGTCAATGCCTTCGCCATCCAGGAACTGTCAACACACTCTGGCCCTTGGAACCTCACTATATTCGTCTGTGAAGCCTGTTTGAGGTCATTTTGAAGGGCTCTGGCTGCGCTCCTCGGTTCATCAGCGCACGAAGGAGCAGATACACGTCCTGCTGCTGTGTTGATGCCCTTCTACGGCCCTGTCAATCTCTCCTCGTGTAACGGCCCTTCTCCTGATATCTCCTACATGCTCTTGAGATAGTACTGGGAGACACAGCAAACCTTTTTGCATAGGCACATATGGATGTGTCGTCCTGGAGACACTGGACTGCCTGTGGAACCTGAATGGGTTACAGGTACTGTACAGAATTGATTTTGCTGAAGTTAAATTGACTGGGTGTTATACTGGGATGATTACGTGTTCCTTTTATTTGCTTGAGCACTGTGCATTCTCTGACCTACTTTTTCTGATTGTCCTCACAAACTGCTCAATGAAACAACCAAACCGTGATTGTTTTTAATGTTAATAAGCCAATTTTATAAAATATTGAGCATACTGTAAGTTTCACTGTTGAAGAATCTGATTGAAACAATATTGCCTCTCACCTCTGTCATTGTACACTGGTTTGGTTGGCTCACTGATTCCAAGGCTTGTTGCTGTTTAAAATATAGAATTATGTAATTGTATTGTCCTACATCTATTCAGTCTTTACATGCATCAGTGGAAGACCCTGTAATATGACCTGACGCAAACACAATGAGCAAGAGGTGTTCCACAAACAGGCATTTTAACACTATTTTACCAGTTGATGAACATGTACATCAAGTTGTCTGAGGGTTTTTCTCTTTGATTGCCAAATTCAAATGTCTCTCATCCTGCTATTCCTTTAAGTAATCTAGTTGATTCACCCGTGCAGACAACAGCCAGGGTATTTGGCATGTTTTCCCAGACTAAACACGGTCCAATCGCCAGAGAGCAGCACGCAGTGAAACTGTTTTGGAACATGTAAATGGAGGTATTACAGCCAGGTGGGGCTTTTGTTCATACCCAGGCATTATTGTGCAAGAAAATAAAAATGGCTAATTGACGGAGGTGACAAAGAAAAACAGACTGGAGCACATGTTCTCGATCATCTTGTTTTTCCAGATAGCGCCACCAACTGTTCCAGGAGCCGGTAGCTGCAGAATGGTGTTATGCAACCGTGCAACCCACCCAGTCCTTTCCATTGTGGCCTTCCCCAAGCCACGTGCACATTGGGCAGACACGCCTCAGTGGGAGTGCTCTACCTTTGATCCTCCCCTATGATATGTGTTCGGGTGCTCCCAAAGAACTTTGTGCTCGACACAATTAAAAGCAACTCACGAATTAAACTCAGTGAAATACTTCTGATGTGTGGGCTT
This sequence comes from Novumbra hubbsi, assembly GCA_016801125.1. NCBI lineage: Eukaryota > Metazoa > Chordata > Actinopteri > Esociformes > Umbridae > Novumbra > Novumbra hubbsi. Next base: position 72,530 of record JACXGK010000071.1, read on the forward strand.
TGGGGGTACAGGGTTGCTTGGTTGTTTGCGTGTGTGTGTATGTTCGCGTGAACTGTGTTCTATGGGTGTTATACCCCCCCCCCCCCCAGCCAACGGTTTTGACAGAAGACAAAATGTTAAAGCACACGTGTTTAAAGAGAAATGACCATAACCAGCTTTAGATTTGCAGCTTTGTCTTACATTTGCGTATTTTTTCTGCTTGTGCCAGTCTGGACCTGTTCGCTCTCTGGGATAGCCAAGGACAGTGTGTGCCTGAGGTCTGGGGCTGTGGTCTATCGCTGAGCAAGCGTCTATGTGGATGAAGTATGTCTGACTTCTTCCACACTGACTGGACTTCAGTAGTTCTGTGTAAGATTAGAAGGTGTGGCGGGGACTGGGTAGGGTTTAGACTGGACTGGAGACTCCCTTTAGGAAATTAGTTTCGACCATCTGGCTTTTTGCTGTGCTTCTGAGATGAGATGTATTTGTGTGTGTGTGTGTGTGTAACCAACTTGCTTAAGTGAATTCTGCACAAACTGTTTTAACTGTTTTACTGATTACATCCAGCTAGAGACCTTTTAGACATATTATTGTCTTGTTTATGTTGTTAGTTGAAATAGCGTGTAGATGGATGCAAAATGTATTTTATCTGAAAAGATCATCATCAAGTATGTTTTGAAATTATTAAGTACCAATCTGTTTCAACTGTGCTGCAGTGAACCAGTGAAGTAGCCCCACGTGATTTTTGTTTGAGGTTGCCAGACAAATCCATAAACCAGTTTGCCTGTGTGTCTGATCTCTTCAGTCCAACATACGTCAATTCACTCATGCAGATTAGAATGACTTCAAAGAGGTCCTGGTTCCCACCCAGTACTCTCCTATCTTGCTGCTTTATTTACCATTGCAGCGGAATAATGAAATCCAAGTCACCTTTAAAGAAACATACTTTGTACCTGGCCAAGTAGGAAGACCTCATTAAGCAACAACAACTTTATGTAATTCACGTCAAAGAATGGGCCTATTTACAATGATGGTTTTAATTATGTGAACAATATTTTCTGCCATTTGCATCTGCTATACATAATTTAACAGTATAAACAGGTGAATATCTCAGTTTCAACTATCACCTTCCAAAGTAATGTGGAATATATTGACTTCAAATGCCTCCTTTAGTTCATTCACAAGTAGGCAGTAACATAGTAGGCAGTAACATAATAGGTCAAAGGACACTTTCAGATATTGCAGCTAGCTAGCTAATGCCATTTTTACACAACGTTAGTTTTCTCAAGAGGAATGAGACTGGGAGCCAGATTTGCAAATGGAAATGCATTTCTTTGTTAATTGTGTAAACAAGTGAACATTTTAATTGGGATATGTTTCTGAGCAATACTCCCCCAAGCTAATGAGGTCTAACGATGACAACTTGCTCAATGTGGTGTGGTGGAGCGAGCGGGGAAGTTGGCCTTGCACTGGGCTAGCATCATGCAATTGCAATGCAACCTGCCTGAAAGGTGTGACCAGAAACTGCAGTATTTTCCCCCTCCCAGTATTTTGGTGTCCAAATCACAGTTATGGCTTTTTAAAGCAATAAGTCCAAAGTAAGTTTGTGACATTCGAAAAGAGCAACATCCTCAGAGGTAATATTTTGTGGCACGTACACTGGAGTAGATTGCACTTTATGACTAGCAATCATAACAACTGTCTAAATAGAACTTGAGAGTGGAGAAGACATAGGCCAGCGAAGTTGCCTGCCAGACCAACAAAGATTTTTAGCTTCTTCAGAAGCGTATTACATTTCCAGTTGGCTTAAATTCATCACTGTCAATATCACTGCTGTGTTCTTTCTAGCCTTGGCAATATTTAAATAACTTTAAGGATAGTTGATTTGAAATTAAAGATCACATGACGCAATTGTTTTCCCAGTTTCGTTGTTGGACTTTGGGTCGGGAACTTTGAATCAAGTTGTGTGTGCTGTAAATAGTGTGGCGCACCGGCCAATCAAAGCTCTTCCAACTTTTGGCCCACCGGCCAATCAAAGCTCTTCCAACTTTTGGCGCACCAGCCAATCAAAACTCTTCAACTTTTGTCTTGTTCCTGAGCCCAATCTCGAAATTGATTTTTAAATACACCTTCTATAAGTTTTCTGAAGAAAAAAAATCACTGCTGTCCTAACTTCAACAGGGAGGTGTAAAGAGCTGAGATGACAGCGCTGACTCATGGTGGGGTAGTGACCTTAATATGAACCTTTAACCCAAGTCGGGAAGCTATAATGGTCAAAAGCCAGATTGTTTTTAGTCCCATTATGGAGATTTCAAGACACGCTGGTCCTAAATCAGTTGTTCACACTTGAAAGAAACAGAGTCCCAGCATAAACAATGACTCATCTGCTTCTAACGAAGAGGGAGGATTTCTCAATGGAGTTCATTAGCTTTGCTCTGCAGCATCTCCTAGTAAAGCCTAGCAGCTAGTAGACCATCACACCATTTAGCATCAAGTTAATCTCTGCTCTCAAACACACTGAGCCTGTCAAACTCCTGCCCACCTTCAAGCAGTATACTTACTCCATCCCCGCTTCCAGTTTTTTCTTTCTTCTCCCCAAACCTCTCTTAAGATTACATCTCATTGAGTTAATTATTGGATGAGGTTTACAAACATACCTTGTAAGAGCGAAGAGTTGTTTCTGCTGACACAGATGTGAGAATCATTGACATAGGCATATCTACTAAGATGTTTGGATGAAAAGATGACTGCTAAAAACTTTAATTGGTCTAACTCAAACACACTGATAAACCCCAGAAACCTACCTAGATCAGTGGTTCTAAAACCTCTTCTCTAAGATCTCCTTAACTTTCACAGTTCTGTTCCAGGCTGATTTAATTGGTCCAGAACTCAGAGCTAAGTAATATAATTCAGGATAAACGAGGTTTGCTGTGAGTTAACCCCTCTTTAAGCAGGTACATTCTGAACAACATCTGGCCTTAAATGTCAGAACTAAAATGTAAACCACTTTCATATTACTCTTTATCCCAAATTAAACTCAGATTTGAAGGTTGCTAAATCCTCAAACCTGATTGGGAAACCTACATACCGGATTTTTTGACAAAATACCACAATAGGTTTATCCAGTGATCATCCAGTATGTGTAGCTAGTTTTAGCTGGAGTTGAGCTCATGGTTAAACTTGCTGCAGTAAATGATTACCTGTGACACCACATGCAATTTAAATTTTTGTTCATTAGATTATTCACTGCCCCAGCATCTAGTCCAATTGATGCATAAACTTTTGTGCACCTGTAACTGTAACGTGAACCCCTTTCATTGCTGATCGCAGCTTATATTTGTGTATGATACACTATGTTTACAAGAACATTGTCATTGACATGGATGCTCTTTTGGCCAGTCTGATTTAATGCCTTGTCCTCTCTTCTGTTCTATTGGAATGGGGTCATAAAATGTTGTAGTTTTAAAGAGCTACCAGTTTATCACAACCACATTTACAGGCTATCACATAACAGTTCTATTTGATTTGATCCTTTGTTCACAAGCCCGTGTTTAAATTTGGTTAACTCTTTTATAGTGGTTTTTGATCAAAGAACTAAATTCCAATAAGTGTGTACTGAAAACTGAAGGGCCCAACTTGCAAGATACTTCTGGCCAACCTCTCTTATAGATCAATTCCTTAGAAGAAACATTTCAGGGCTTAAAGTTTATTTCTCCATATCAGAACTAGGATTTAGCTGAGAAAAACAGATGTGCTCAGAGCCTCTTGTCTACTACAGCGTCAGAACATGTGTTTTCATTTTGTTAGTGACGCAACATGGCCTGATGCCCTGGTACGGCAGCTGGTTTCTAACTTGAAGAGTGAGTGGTGGAGGTTTCTATGTGAAAACACAAACTCCTTATCTATGGCACAGCCTAGTGGACACTGACATGATGGATTAATAGGTCATTATAATATAGCAAGGCTACTCTTTCAAGAAAAGACGAAGACCGTGAGCATGTCAACAGTAGTCCACTGTTCACGTCAACACAATTTCAACGACACAATGCAATTCTCACAGTACACAGAGCTACAGTCTCTAGTTATACATGCATTAATCATAAACCGGTATTGTTAGCATGCGAAGTACCCGATACTGAATTAATTTAACTTCTGGATGTGTATCAGTGTGGGCAAATGTGGATGGACTGTCAGCTTCATTGCACCAAATACCTGATGTAGCCTAATATTTTTGAATGGCAATACATCTTAGAGGTATTCAAACTGCCAGGAAAAGTTTCTTAGAAAAGTAATTGAATCTGTAAATACTGAGCTAAAACATGTTTCATTCTCTCATCTATTATTGTAATGACTAAGAAAAATGCTTTTTAAAGAGAACATTTATCCTGCTTCCCTGTGAGCAGCTCTTTTTGCTCCAAAAGGTATTTGTGGACGGCCTCTGAATAGTTCAGATTGCCAAAGAGGACATTTCATTGTTTTCACAGAACGGTTTGGAATATAATGTTAAGAATAGAAGCAGCTATATAAGTGCTGTCATTGCTTAAAAAGACCAGACTTTTTTTTCAAGAGGTGTAAACAAAATGTCTCTACAGAGAAGACAATCACATACTTACATCTAAAAATAAAAGACAGTACCAAAAGAGCAACCAGACCCAGGATAACTGAGGAATCCATTATACACACACACACGACACACACACACACAGGCCTGGGAAACATCAGCAAGAGCGGATGCGGCAAGTAAGTGAGGCTAACAGTAAATAAATCATCCACCCTGCCTGTCTGGTCACCTGGATTCCAAAATGTCTAAAACACATCCTGTTGTCAGGTGTGGTTTCCGTTCCGGTGACAGAGAGGAATCCAATGTACACTGTAGCAGCTGGAGAGTGTCACAAGGAATGCTGTTCATCCTCCTGCAACACTGTTTTCATTCCTAAGGACGACACGGGGATCCTAAAAGTGCTGCTGACTGTTGTGTTGTCATGGTGACTAAGATGCTGGTGAAGCCTTTCTCTCTTCCTCCTCCTTCCTGAGCACATCCACTAGTCTGTGGTTTACTTTCACATTAGACAGTGACATTCTAAAATAAAACTACCCACAAAGTGCCCTTTAAAACCTTGTCGTCCACTTATATTCTCATAACATCTGTCTGATCCGTTCATATGGCACATTCTGGAGACATGGAGAATATTCTATTACTGTGTCAATAAAAGAAAAAAAAAAAACATGCACTTTGCTGTTTGTCTTTTGTTATCTAGTGGTATCTATGTTTCAGACTAGCAAATTGATAATGGGGATGTTTGACTGAATGGTTTCAGTCTCTGCGTTTCCTATCTACTCCTTATCAAGGAAACAGTGTCAGTGGTAAGAGAGGAAGCTGATGATTTGCTTTGGTATATCCAGTTGAACTATGACCTCTAGAGCTCTGGTACCCAGCATCGTCCTCAGAGCCACTCTGCTCAGCTGTTGCAGACTTAATGGAGTATCTATGAGAAGACAACCAGAGAGGTTAATGGGTGATGTAGTCTATAAAACACAGACATTCTGTAGATTATAGTAGTTTGAGAGATACAAATTTTTCACAATAATAAAAATAATCCCTTTAAAGCATTGTGTTTGGTCTGTAGATGAGTGGAAACAGTAGCCTGAAGGATCCACAAATCTGGTCTTTAGTTTCGTAGGAAAGATCCATGATACTATTGGATTGGTTGCTTTTGAGATCGAATACAACATACTTTGACAAAATCACCTATTGATGTAAATGGCCGTGCAGCATTGGTAAGCTGACGATTTCTATTTTGTAGCTTTAATGATACATAGCCAGCTGCTCCTTGTAAATAACAACCACATCAAAGGTCTCACATTCCATAGGTGTCTCCTTTGCGCCAGTCCAGACTGTTGAATCTGTAACGGTTTAAGTATCTCAGTGAACCGTAGATAAGCCGAATGTTACAGATCTGTAAGAATTTCTGGTTCCCAGCAACATCGTGTAGACTTAGACTCGAGGGAAGGGATGAATTGTATTTATATAGTGACACAAGATGTTTTGTCAATTTACTCCAGCACTTTGAATTTTAAATGATACAAGGATTACATTTTAAACTTTCTGCTTTCTTTTAGGGTATACTCATCCATATCGGATGAACCATTTATAAACAACGGGACGTCATTAATTGATGTACAAGAGCTGTCAATGTTTTTTCTTGATTCCATGCTTTGCTTTTGGAATAGTCTGCACACAAGAACCAAGTCATTAGGCATGCCGAAACCAACTGTTTGGTACATTGAAAAGAAAGGAATCTGGTTAGCTAAGCTATGGAAAATTACCTGGCACACCAAACAAGATGACTGTGAAAGTTGGTGAATGACCAAAGAATGCTCTCCGTAATGGATGCGTCTGTCACTATCATCCACAGATGACTTAACCAGCCAAAGTACAGAGGCTGTTCTATAAGGTGCAAAAACACTAGTTAGCCAAAGACACTACAAAATATCAAAAGATCTTCCAGAATTATTTAAATAAATATTGTGTAGATGAGAAATATGAACATGTATCAGAGAGATGTCAAGAGGAAAGTGTGGAGAAAGAAAGGAACTGGCATAAACCAACGTACCTGTAAATTAAGGGTGGTGTGAGTCATACATTTTAGGCATGTGTGACTGCCGCTGGAACTGGCTCACTTGTCTTCATTGATGATGCTGACCGCAGCAGTAAGACATAAACTGCTCAAACCAAAAAGTCGTATTGGACAGCACTTCATGTGCTGGAGTATTTGGCCAAAACAACAACTTGTGTCACTGTCCAAATACGTATGGTCTTAAAAATGCCTATCTACAACCAAGTAACACCTATTTTTATAACAACATTGTCAGTACCTGTAACTTACAAAGATAACATAAAGTATGAAATGACCAATGAGCACCATCTACTGGTGATACATGTGACACTAGTTAGAAATACAGAAAGATTTCATACACAACAGTGCTGAATATGTCCACTTCCTACTCCCTCACCATGTGACTTACGTTCATAAAACTCCAAGCAAAGTGCAGCGGCTGAGCCAGGTTCAGTGTAGTCACTGGGCTTCTTGTTGTTTTTGTCTTTGGCATAGATGTTTGCCCCGAACTCTACCAGCATCTCGATCATGTCCACACACTTCACTTTAGCGGCATGGTGCAGAGCCGTTTGGTGCAGCCGAGCATAATTCACTTTAGCCCCTGAGAAAATGAGGTTGCACAATCACACGCCGTGTTTTATTCCCTACTCGGGTCAATCTTCTGCTACATAATTTAGGAATGTGAGATTGAGTGTTATTCTCCGGACTCTTCTGTGGTGCTCACCTGCGTTAAGTAGCGCCTTGACACAGTCCGTGCGTTGGTTGGCACAAGCCACATGTAGCGGGGTGCCGTAGTACAGGTCGTACGCCTCTAGACTGGCACCTTTTGCGATCATTATCCTCACAACGTCGGCGTTACCTGAGACACAGGGACAGGCTCTCCAACCTCAATACCAAAGCACAGGCGTCCTACATCTGCCACACACGAATAAGCCCCCTTACCGCCCATGCAGGCCTCGTGTAGGGGTGAGGTGGTGCGGGAGGAGAGGGTGGGGTTCACCTTGGCTCCATGCTCCAGCAGCATCCTCACACATTCAAAGCTCCCGACCGAGCAGGCCTCGCACAGAGGAGTGCTGCCATCGGTGTTACGGGCGTCCACCTGGAAGGCATCAACAGCTGTTCAGTTTCAGATGACCCATTTTCGTAATGCCACGTGTGTCAAGTCATACCTGACTTGAACCATATAACTTAGGGGAAATGTTAATGATGCTGTATTCTTCAGTCACGTGGCGAATGATGCACATTTAAGGCATTTAACAGCCACTTATCTGATAAAGACAGAGTGCAACCCTAGCAACTTTCACGAAATTAACATATGGATTTTCCTAAACGATTAAGACGCCATGGATCATTTTGCAATTTGCTATGGAATTTTACTAACTCTGTTGGCATCCCTAAAGTAATGAAATAAATATGGACGTTTGTGGAATTGGCCGGTACTGCTACAAAGCATTATAAAATACTGTAATTTACTAAACAGCTTGAACACATGTTATTCTCCAGGGCATATCATATCCAAAGAATTTTGTATTGTTTTTGTCAGTAATGGGTTTTGAAAACCATTTCTACTAATTTCTTGGAGCTTGCATTTTTTCATTTCAGAATGAAATGCTTGCTTACAGCTCAAACCGTTGGGGTTATACATTTTCTACCAAAATGATTTATTACTTATGCCTTCGTATGCACAAATGCCTTACAAGGCTTGATTCACAGGAGCCAAACAAAGGAGTTTTTTTTATCCCTAATCTTAAGGTATACAATTTGAGATTAAAGCCCTGCTTCATCACAGCAACTCCCAATGACCTTCGGACAGTCGATGTCAAGACATCAGTCTTCAGAGTCACATCGTTCTAGCTCTGATCACACGGCTCGGTCAAACACGGAAGCTTTACATAAATAATGCAAACACATATATACACGCTTGTTTAGTTTGGTGAGGTTTAAGGAAAGTATGAAGCTTAACAGTCTCACATGGGCGCCAGCATCCAACAGCAGCCTGACACACTGTGTCCGCCCCCGTTCACATGCCTCATGTAGCGGGGTGATGGAGTCCACAGCCACTATGTTGACGGAGGCACCATTCTGGATGAGATGCTGCAGCTGGGAAGCGTATCCTTCGGAGGCCGCCTTGTGAACCTCTGTCCTCTCCGACCAATAGCCTGCAGAGAACCCCACAGTCAACAGCCAGAGAAAACCGCCAGCCTACAATATTTAATAACAAGATCTCCTATGGACCGGATAATGGTTTTGGAGTGATTCGTTTTTTGTTTTTTTCTGCGATAAGGACACATTTTCCGTGTCAACCCAGAAGCCCCGCTAACATTACAGCTGGGCAGGTAAAGCCACAGACTCAGTCGTCAAAATGTTTAATGCATAGAGATGGCCAACCGTGAAAACTTTTCCCAGAAGGTCAACATTTGCTGTTGTTCCTTGGCTAATTTATACTGTGCACAAAAGCCTAGGGACAAGGTTTAGTGTTATATTAACTTAAAAAGTGTACTCAAGTCACATGATCACCAAATGCAATTTTTATCACCTCTAAAACCAGATGGTTTCTCAAAATATGTCCTTGTCTAACGGTGACTTCACCCTGTAACTAATACTACCACCAATACAAATTAAATAAAAAAAATTGGAATGCAATTGGTTGTAGCTCTTATTTTGTATTCTCAAACAATGACTTGAATGCAAGGTGGGACTATAAGGTGACAGCATGATCACGTCACCGGAGGGAACCTTCAACACTAAAATGCTCATCGCTGCCCCTAATGGCAATACTAAACATAAAACATTTGCTATGCTACGGCTAATGTAGGAGACACGGTTGGTTTAGTTAAGTGGCCTGTGCAGACTCAACACCTATACCCATGAACATCATAAGCATAAAACGGAAGTGCCTGTCCTGCGGCATGAATATAGAATGCCATTGAATGCCTTATATGCCTATATACCGTCAGTAGTAGCCAAATTGTAGCATCGCTACATTTTATTGTTAACCGATCAATTGCTTTCATACTCACCTATGTCTCCAAAGAAGTATGGCCTGGCAGTTTCAACCTCCATTATTTGCTCAAATCCCGTATTGTCAAACTGGAAATCGAGAGAAGTAACCGCATTTGAGCTGTGTTTACAAGCGGACTAGCACGTCATGTGACTGGGTTTGACAAATCATGAATTTGAAGAAGTCGTTGTGCAAATGTTAATTTTTCTAAATATTTTGTAAAGAAAATGTGGACGACTCAAATGTTTGATTTATTTTCATTTTCGAAAAGCAGGGTATGTTAGAAATGTTTAACAATTAAACATTTGGGTAAAATTAACATTAATCCTCGGTCACTGTTGTTGCTTCTTTACCTACGGGTAAAATACTGCCACTTCTGAATGTGATATTTCAGTAGGTGGCAGTAACGTTAGTACAACATTTTTCCCCCCTTTGGATGTAAGAGTGAGTATGATTCATTTTGATACAATTTTATCACATTGTCCTACAGTCAAACACGAAAGTGCCATTGTATCCCTACTGTGTATTGTATGTTTAATAGGAACAGAATGCAAAAAAATTTTAATAAAAGGGACTATTTTAATGGAACAGCCAAAGCAACATTAGCACTTATGTCTCATGGAGAATGTAGTTGATGGTGCGTTGAGATATGTCGCATTGATCCACCATCTCCAGTGTTCTGCTTCCAAACAATGTCCTTAGAGCCACTCTGCTTAGCTGCTGTAGACTCCGAGGAGTACCTGAAGATTTGCATACAGCTTCAATAACTTGTTTCAGGGAAGGAGATTTGCAATTGAAAACAAAACTATGTTTTCGCCTCAGGACTTACATTCATAATACTGCAAGCAATGTTCAGTTAGAGAACCGGGCTTTGTGTAATCTATGGGCTTTTTGTTGCTGTTGTCTGTGACATAAACATTGGCCCCAAAGTCCACCAGTAATTCAACCATGGCCACGATCTCCACTCTGGCTGCGTGGTGTAGAGCCGTCTCGTGGAACGTTGCTGCATTCACCTTGGCACCTGGGGAAAAACACGTGTACAGTGGCAACAAATGTTCTCTGTAAATGTGACAAATGTCTAGGCCACATGACATCTACCCAGCAGAACAAGTGCTTGTATGTGAAACCTGTTCACAAACACCGCAGATTGAAATGTGGGTCACCACTCCCCCTCGAGCCTCACCTGCTTTCAGCAGGACCCTGGCACAATCCACATGCTCCTTGGCACAGGCAGCATGTAGCGGGGTGCCGAACTGTAGGTCAAAGGCCTCCAGCGAGGCTCCATGTGCTATCAGCAGCCTTGCTATGTCTGGACTACCTGCAGTGTAACAGAAATGACATTCGCATCTGCTCACAGCCGCTCCTCTTCCACTGCTACCGCCGGCAGTCTCATGCTTTCCCACAAGGCTCCCATGCTGTCATCGGCGGTTTTCCTATATCCTGGCCTGCTTTAGGTCTGCTACCCCTCTTACCCTTAATGCATGCTTCGTGCAGAGGAGAGGCAGTGAGTGCTGTGAGGGAGGGGTTTACTTTGGCCCCGTGCTCCAGAAGCATCTTTGCACACTCCAGGCTACCTGCAGCACAAGCGTTACAGAGAGGAGTGCTGCCATGGATGGTCCTCACGTCCACCTGCATGGTGGGGCGAGGAGGCTGTGATGAGTGTTGAATGGAGGCTCTGATTATACATATTTAATAGACGTCTCAGTCTAGCTGGCTCACCTGAGCCCCTGCATCCAGGAGCAGCCGGACACAGTTCGGCTGGCCATTGATGCAGGCGTCATGGAGCGGAGTGATGTTATCGACCGTCACCACGTTTACCGATGCTCCTCCCTCAATCAGCTGTTTTAGCTGAAGCGCTCTTCCGTGGGAAGCAGCCTCATGCAACGCGGTTCGGTCCGCCCAAAATCCTAGTCGGAGAGGCTAGTCTTATTTACGAATTGGCTGCGCCACTTCATGCGTCACGCATGAAATCAAATGCAGTAACAGTAATAACTGTTTATTACTTTGGCGTCTATTAACGTGAACAACAAGTCTTATAGAATAGTCGCAGTTGTTACAAGACTCACCAATATCTCCAAAGTTTGAACGCCGTGCCGATGTCATTTCGTTCATTGCTGGATTTTCCATGTTTAAATATTATTGTAGTTGACGAAATGAACGAGTGCAGTTGGTTTATTTATGTGAACAGCGCGGACTGTCCATCTGACATTTCATAATACGGCAGTAAAGGAGCAGAGGCTTGTGGGAGGTGTAGTTTAACGTTGATTCATGCTTCCCCCAGCAGGCTGCAGAAGGTATAAACGATCAAGCATGAAATTCTAACTTGACGGTTCCCTCAAGACAATGCAATAGAAATGAATCGTAAATAACAGTTGACCTCGTGTGGGCTGACTCATCTTTGTTTGGTCTCAGGCTTACTGTGGCCGGGTTTGGGCGTAGCCTACAGCATTCACTACTATAGCATGTTCTTTTTTTAAACATGTTAACACTGCATGATATACGCTTTAACATAACCCATTATTTACATATCACTATGTTTAGCCTATTAAATATTTAAAGGAGGTCTATGCATGCCACCCTACCATTACAAAGGATAGCCTTTGTCACATGATTTAGATTGTACCTGTCAGCAGTTTGGGTCATGCATCAATGAATGACTAACAAAAGGTGTATCCAGAAACCAGAGTGCTACGTTCCTGATTTGCACCACATACAGTTTGATTGATATCAAACACATCACCCCCCTCCCCACCCCAATGAATAAAGCAAACAAATGCAGGTTTGGTTTTTCACAACTTCATTATCACATAGCAGTACAGAAATCATTTGAGCCCCGTGTTTCATTTTTTTTTATACATCAATTACATTTTAACAGGGCCCTAGTCATCAAAACTGCCACAGCAGACATTTGGTCCTTCTAAAAACAATTCCAGTCAACTTTACCACAAACACACAATCCGCAATAGACTGCTTGGTTCTGTTCATTTTTAACAGTAAAGGAAAGAATGGTCACTGTTGACATTAACGTTACTCAGGCTTCGGCAAACCGGTCCAGGTAGTTTACCTTCTCGCTGGACTGTGTTTGCTCTTTCAGTGGCTTGGCCTTAAGTCCAGGATGATGCTTTGCCCAGGTCAGTTTAATCCAGACTGGAGATGGGCCACTCGCAGACAAGGAGGCGAATACAAAGGAACAAGGCCCCACGATCGCAATTAAAATTTTTCATGATTAGCTGGTCACAGAAACACACAACAAAAAACATTCATCTCTTCCTCATGTAGTTATTGGTAATAAAATTAAGTTAAGCTGGGAACAAGGTTTTTGTTATGCTCACTCAGGAATAAGGCTTCATTATAACCAATAGAAGCCAAGCCTCTCACCTCCAAAAACAAAAAAACACTGAACAAGAAAAATTTAACTGATCAATTACATTTCATGGTTCACATCCCCGAAATGCCTTTGCATGGTAATGATATTGGACCTGGTTAAAATGCTACCGTTATCTTTCTTTTGATTAATCAAATGATTTGGAATCTTTGGACTGAATCCTCCAGAAAAGAATAGCAGTAAGTTACAGACTGTAGGGTGAATATATATAAAATCATATCAGCACACATACAAAGGTTCAGTGCAACAACTGTCTGAATGTAATTATATAAAGCATAACTCCCATCTGGCCCATGTGTCCAGCAATGCTATATTACCTATATCATGATCCTCCATAATGGGCAAAACACATTCTTGGATCATCAGCCAGCCCATTTCTGTATGGTTTTACTTTTTTTTTTTTGTTGAAAGCTTTCTGTTGTTAGCAGCCAATCTAATTCAGGGATGTGCTGACTCTTGTTTCTTACTGGTCCATATAACCCGGGGGTGTGCCGACTTGCTCGTGTTCCTACTGGTCTGCTGCATCACCGAAGATGTCGTTCTTCTTGCGCTCCATCTCGGCAAAGTCAAACTCGGTCCCGGTCATCCGCTTGTATATGTCCTTGATGTCGTCGCACGTGGTTTCAAAGTGGGTGGTGGCATCATAGGTGCGGGACATGAAGACCTGTGGCGGACGACGCAAAACCGTGGTTAGACACAGGCCAACAAGAAAGCATTTGACTCGTCAAACTCCAGGTCCCTGCGATGGGGCCGGGCTAAGCAAGAAGAAGGCATATTCCACCTGGCTTTCAGCGCCTACGTCAGTCGGCGCGTACTGGTCGCTGATGCTCACAAACCTGCAGACAGAGAGGGGGAAACCACATCAGTGCACCAGCTGAGACCTACGGCAGTCTAAACATGCGCGGGTGTATTCCTCAACGTTGGACAACGTAACCGAGGCTCATACTTCTGCTCCACAGGCTCCAGCAGGTCCATGGCGGGCTTGACCTCCATTTCGGGGTTGTCGGTCTCCACTGTAGTGCTGACAATGGCCACGTACTTCCCCTGGGCTGCCACGTTATGAGCGTAGGAGATCATGCACACGTAGATGTCTGGGGGGGATGGGGTATATGGTTAGCTCACACGTTACGCTTCAAAAGTTCAATAGCTCAGGTCTTGATAAGTAGTTCAATGCTTTTAGGCGATTGTGGAGAACCTCAACCGTGGATTTGTAATGCATCTTCTGCAAGGCTTCCGTGTGGTGGCAATTTCCTGGTTCAATTCTCACCGTGCTTCCTGTTGACCTGGTTCTGGGGGATGATGATCTGGCAGGAATTGGCATCACTGGTGTTCTTGATGGGGTGGCTCATTATACAGATGACCCGGATGACCTGACCCACCTTGGTGGCGCGGTCCATCAGGTAGCTGGGATCACAGATCAGTTGCTTGCAGCGGGCGATCTAAGGGGCAAGGAGGGTGATGTTCAGCGTCCGCTTTGAATCCCCACTCAGCCTTGTCGGTTTATTTGGTCAGCACTGTGTGCTAATGGGGCTATTTTCCAGAACAGACTTTAGCCTTTAAAATGCCCAGTCTGCTTATGAGGGTGAAACATAATAGGCAACGGTTACATCCTGCCTGAACACAAAATGACCCCAAAAATACATTGCACCGAAATTAGGCGCGTTTCAAACCCTTTCTGGGTTAGTAGTTACTTCTGTACAAATAATAAAGCACAATTGGAACATCCACCATCCTAATTTGCATCTCTCGTTGGAAACATGTTTTGGCTTCACGGTAGACTAAAACACTGGAAATGGACCGAACTTTCAAGATAACAGCCCATGCAGTAGCAAAAACGTCAGATACGCAGAAACCGGTAGAACCCACAATGTAAGCAAGCAAAAGCAGAAGTCATCACTATATTGGCCTAGGCACCATGTTTTGCAGTACGGACGGTTGGACCCACCCAACGGATACAGAGTAACAATGACAACGCACTATAGAACCCTGGGGAAATATAACATATGCTAATCTTCAATAGACACAACTTTGTTAAGAGTTCAAAGCATTGAATCCGGGTTCATTAATTTTAACAAATGCTTTAGTTGCAAAATGAACTTACCTATACTTCTCTAACAAACGGTTTAATTCCACTTTTTAATTCCCACTTTTGTTGTGTTTATATAAAAATTTTACACACATTGCATGTTAGTGTTGTTTTTGAGGTGTCTTATTTTAGGAATGCAAAGTCCAGTTATTGTGCTCTCACTGTTATATTCGTAATAAAAACCTGGGTTAGTTTGGCACTGCAGTAAAGAAATCTAGCACTTCCTGTTGGCATTTCATTTTCTCTGTGTACTAAAGCTGAACCAAAACAATGACAGTTACCAAACTATGGGCTTGGTATGTTGTTGCAGCCCAAGTGGAAACACGATAAAGAAACCTGTTTCTGACTACAATGGGCTTGTAAGATGAAACACTTTATACATGCTTCCATCCTGCAGATAGCCCATTTAAAAGCTGTAGAGAATTGATTCTTACTTCTCCTTCAGATTTGACTCCCACCACTTTTCCATTCTCCATGACAATCTCCTCGATGGGCTTGTTCAGCATGTAGGTTCCCCCATAGATAGCACTTAGTCTGAAGAAGGGAGGGGAAGGAGTAAAGACTCAGTAAAGCATTTTCAATTTCATTTGTAGATTTTAAGGCATTCTGCTCATCACTGTATTGTATTTGCTTTCCATTAATCAACAGCTAAAACACATTTCCATTGTTCTGGCATTGTCCAAGCCCCCAAGCCAAAGTTCTTATGAAACAAACCTGGCAAAACCTTGAGGCAGCTCTCCCAGACCGTACAGGGGGTAGAGGTACGGACTCTTGCCGTATCTGGCTAGAGACTCACTGTACAACTTGATCCGGTTTATTGAGTCCAGACAAGGCAGGTCCAGGTAGCTGAGAGAAAGTAAAAATGCAAGAAAAAACACTAGGTCTGTCAAACAATCAAAAAATGTAGTCAAAGCTAATCTCAGGATTGAATATCAGCTGTATGAGATTTTTCATGGAAACGTGAGGCTGACTCACTCGTCTGTCCGGTAAAGGGCGAGGGAGTGTCCGGTGAAGTCGATGACATCCTGGCCTAGGTCGAACTTCTTGAACACGTCCCTCATGGTCGTCTTGCTGGGGTCCACTCCTTCCATGGTCTTGGGATCGTTCTCATCAAAGTTGGCCACGAAAACCAGGAACTTTCTGAAGCGCCGCTTTTCAAACAGACCCATTAGACCTGCAGGACAAACCGGGTCGCTAATGATCTACATGACTGAGACCTGACAAACAAGACCAGCTGTGAGGAAGTAGAACTTCTATGTGTATTATATGTCACCGTTCTAGTTTAAGAGCGATATGATATTTTCATTAAGTAGGAGCCATCTTAACCGCGTGAGCCTGAGCTAATCAGATACATTCTAAGATCTCAATCCTCTTCCATAGCTGGACTTAGCCACTCACTAGAAGCCAGCGCCTCGGTCTCAGTGGATGGCACTTTGTAGATGCTGCCCTTCTTGTAGACGAAGCTGCCTTCGATCACCTTAAAGTCCAAGTAGCGCGTCACCTGGGTGATCAGAAGCATACGGACCAACTGGCCTAAACGGGAGAAGGACGTACAGGTCAGAAGAACACAATTTTGACAGACAATTGGAAAACTATTCAGACATTCAACTCAATTGTGTTTCAAGTGAAACACTCTAAAGCTTATCTATGGAGATCATTCCTATGGTGACGTGGTCATGGAAACCGCATGGCCCCATTTGTCAAGAAACATAAATTGCAGTTTGAGTTTACCATTGGCCATTAGGAACTTAGGGATGAGATCCACATTCCAGTCTCTGCCTTTTCCCATGGACTCCGGGGGGGCACCTGGGATACTGAAGCGCTTATACAGCTACAAGAGACAAATGTGACCATTTGTTAAAGCTGATTGTTTATTAGGCAACCATTTTTTTTTCCTCACTAGAATACACATTATGCAGTCTCACAATGTTCAGATGTGTTGCGGCCGGCCTTCTAAGTGGCTGTAGCTGATCAAAAGGACAATTTGCAAGTTGCATCTAAGGACCCCACTCGCGACACAAGAAAATAATGAAAACGCCTAGAATGTCCTAGAAGTATCAGACCTTAAAAACTGATCAGGATAACCCTTTGGTCTGAGCCTGCCAGGTTTTTCCTTACGATAGGGCCACATCATGGCTAGAATTAGCTTTTGCCGCCAAAAGGAATATGAGAGTGTACATAAGCAGCAACCCTGACGATCCGCTGTCATGTGTTGTCAACCATTCCTAATGGACCATAAGATCAGCATGACTACTTTGTTCTCCTGCTCATGCCTCAGAATTCAGAGGCTGATCACGCGCTTTCCCCGCCAACCAAAAGCTCAGAGGCTGACTCACATCCTCAAGGGGCGTGATGGAGGCACTCTCTGCCCCGTAGTAGGAATTCCGGTCCATGTGCAGGACTTTCTTCCCTTTCACAGACATGATTCCAGACAGGATGCACTCCTATTGGAGAAAAGACAGGAAGAAGCAGGGTTTGAGAGATATTAAACATTTGAATGCTCAACTGAAATGCACATTTTGAACAATGAAATCTTAGATGGAAATACTCATTTTAACCTGGAAAATAAATCAGAAGACGGTACAGACTAGTTTCTAGAAGCCAAATAAAGTCAAGGTCTTGCTACGGTATTAAAAGGCCTCATTTCACACAGCCCAGTTCGAAGGAAACATTTAAAGCCTTGTCGCAGAAATTTGTTGAAGTAAAAAATGCATTCCCTGTTTGGGTCTTTTAATGGTCTGATCTGATAAGTGACCGCCAGTGACTAGTCCAGCTGGCAGGGTGATATGATAACAGGGAACCTACTGTATGCTTCCCACTGCTTGTTGTACGCATGTATTAAAAAGGAATGACATGGTCTAAGCAACAGCTTCGCAGGAAATTACAGTGAAAATGTATTGGACCAATACAAAAACAATATACAAATTAAACTTTTGAACTTTACAAGTGTAGATACTGGGGCGTGCTTTTACCGGTCACGCCCAATTATCCCAAACTGCTCACCACCCATTACATAGATGTCCACTTCGCGTACATTTTCTCTACTGCTCAAACTTGTGAGTATTTTTAATGTAGCCTGTTCAGCTAAATGATTCTGTAAGACCTTTAGCCGGTTTCCAATTACCAGGATCTGAAAGAATAGAGTGTGTGCCCCAACCTAGGGTAGAATTGTTCTGTACTGACAGTGTCACCACAATAAATGGTTTTGGCGATAGCCACTAATGTTCGGGGGTAGCTATGCAGAGGGGAGCAGGTTTGACTGTCCAATTCAATTCACGCGCCATTTAAAGGCTGGAATTCAGTCTAGATGAGACAACCAATCTGACTGATCACCATATTTCTGTCATTTTCTAATGTCAGAATGGAATTAGCATTCCTCTGGCAAGGCAATGATCCACTGAAGGTAGTCATGGATGAAAGGCTTCCCTCGTACAGTTTCGCTGGTCAGCCAGAAGGGGAATAACGTGCTTCTGTAACTGACTCTGAAATTCTCCTCATCTCAAGGAGATTATAGCAGCTGATTTTTAGAAGCAGAAAAACACTTAAGAGTCATGTGATTCTATGGACTTTATTCAGGGGATAAAGGCAACACTGTTGAAAATGAAATTATTCCACACACCCTGGGTGTGCAAGGCTGAACGGACTACATTATATAAAAGAAAAAAGTGACACTGGCTGCTATGGTTTTGGTTTCAATCTGTTCAGAATCAGCTCTGTTAAGGAGAGAAATGTAGACAAACTGGCCCTGTCGTCATGTGGATGCAAGTACCGTTTCCACTAGCCTGCCCCATGCTAGCCTAGCCCTGTCTGTAAAGGCAGGTTTACAGTAAGAAGGCCCTGTAAAGTCTATTTGTATTTTACTCTGTAGCTCATTAGGTTTCCGTAGAGTACAGTACCCAACCTGTAATGTAAACACTGCATTTTTACACCATGTGTGTTAATGACTTAGGAAAGATAAAAAGCCCTGACTGGTCAAGTCTCTGTGAAAGATCAATCTCCAGTCAAAGACCCTGATGTCACTCAGTGCGCCAGTAGAAGCATTGGCTCATCTCACTAGATGGTAGGCTAGCAACAGGACATAATGAAGTCTGCTTTATCTAACATAAAGCATCCTAGGAAGGGTGCAGAAAAGGACTTCATAAATTGCTTTACGTGTTCCGTGATAACAATTATTAACAGAAAAGAAAATGTTAGGCCTAGTTATAGTCCAAAAGTTCCTTAAGGATTTAGGATTACTGAAAAACAATGCTGATCATATCTCCCTACTGAGTGACAGAAAATGAAAAAGTGGGACCCGTGTACACTCTTTGGTTGAGAGGCAAAAGTTACCCCAGTTTCTCATGAAAGCATAACCGCTGGGGGCAGCCTAGTTGTCAGAACCTTGGATTGAAAGCAAAGACATGCAGGAAGGAAGAGTCAAAAATACAAGCAAAAGAACAGCTAAAATATGGGGGAGCATTTAACACAGCAGCGCTATACAGGCAGGTTGCTATAGAAGTGACTGGCTGGTACAGGGTCCAGTCCGAAGATGACCGTGTTGGGTGGCTCTCTGAAACTCAAAAGGCCAGTTACTTGAAAGGCAGGGGGCGCCACTGGGAGCCCGTCATGCTGGCAGCAACACTGATCATGGCAGCATCCGATGAGATCACCTTTTGGTCAAGCCGGCACATCGGTTTCTACGTCAAATCGAAAAAAACATGTGGTTTTCTCAATCTGGAAATATTCTTGGAGGTCCTCAAAACAACTTGACGTGTGGCAGAACACAAACGTCATTGCCCGTGGCATAGCTTCTGGCCCGAGGGGGGGACTTTGGGCAGTCTGACAATAGAAAAACATGAACAGGCTGCACTAAATGAGCCATATTGTTGGAACTTCCCCTGACTTCACTCGTCCACTTCCGTTTAGCCTGCTAAATGTGTCTGACTACCAACCGACTGCCATCATCGTGTGGGGACCACCACCACCCTGGCTCACTTCTCCCTTAATAGCTACGGTCCCTAAATCTCTTAGCGCTAACGCTTCATCTCCTACCACCGCCCTTCACTGTTAAATGAAGGGCAGTGGTTAACTCAGACAGGACTTCAAATCAACCAAAAACAAAGTGATGGGAGTAGTATGGGACACCAGAACATTGCCAACGGTGACCTCCTTCTGGGCATCCTGAGAGACGAGGGGGCACACGGGCAAAGACACACCCATGCCCTAGCCTGCAACTCCACCCCAGAGTCTGAACACAAACACACTGCAGAGCCAACAAGACCGATCCAGTTACTGTACATCAGGGAACACCTGGTTCTCCTTTCCACAAAGAGGAACCACATGAGCCACAAACAATGTGTAGAGTGTGGTGAGCAGGCAGATGCTCAGATTAAAGCCAGCCTGTATGAGACACTTGCCAAGGTCGACATGCGCAAGAAGACATTAGACCCTAGCAAATAGGTCAAGGGCCATGGGACAATGTTGAAGTTGTATTCCTGGAGCCAACAATGCAAAAGAAAGAAAATAGTAAGGCACTCCATTCACTCACTTCAATAATATCTCTGTGGACTTTATTCTAATTAAAAGCATATGGTGGCAGTTAGGTTAATCCTTCACACCTCTTGGACAAAAGTATGTCTGACTTTTGCAGAACTGAACTTGCTCTGTAGGCTACTCTCGGTTCCCCTACGAGGCTGAACCACACCCATCTGCTGGCTAAAACAACACAGGAGTCATCAACACTAAAGTCAACCCCCTCATCCAGGCTACCAGCTCCTACTTCCAAAAGACTTCCTGACAGTCACATCCTGTTGGAGTACACAAAATAAGGCTGCGTAGGATTGAGAAAACTTTCAAAATACAGAGTAAATACAATGAAATGTCTATAATTGTTTAATTTCGCATGCGGTGAATAAGCCTTGTTTTAGTGAAAATGAATTGCTGTCAAACTTTGTTTACCATGTGCATGTGTTCTATGGGTAATTCGAGTACCAGTACCAGTCTGGACACCATGACAGACGGGACTGTCAATATGTTGTCTTACTATGCAGCTCTCGAGTAAATTATATTGTTATCACGAGTTGTTGCTGTCATGCCTTAACCATGTGCAAGATGACAATGATAGTTTCACATTTAGTGCAACATTGGTAATATGTTGGTCCCTGTTACTAATCTCAGTCTCCCAAAAAAACAAGCATTTGGCTCGCAGAAAAAATGTGTAAAGGTGTCTTAAATCATGGACGGAATAGTTTGATATCAATTAGTAACGTCAGTCAATTCACATTGCTGAATCAATGATTAATGTTTACCTCTATACTACACTTACAACATGCTATTAAATAGGAAACTAGTTTGTTAACCCACTAGATAAATTGGGGGATATATGAAGAAAGATTAACGCCGGAAGCAACGGTAGACATTTTTGATCGAGTATACAGTACGTAGCAAGCTAGTTAACAACGATCGAATATACTCGCCAAGATCTCTCCCGGAGCTTGTGGAGGAGGTTCAGCAAATACACATGTGGTGATTACCGATCATACCTCTGAATTATCAAAACGATATGTATTTATTAGCCTGCTAATACATAAATAGATAGTTATCAAAACTAAATTGATCGAACGCAGTTGTATGGACACAAAACCATGCGCGTCGGTTTGATAAACAGAACCTAAAATGTAGGACACAATAATGGAAATAAACGAATAGACAGGTGGCTATGTTAGTTAACTAGCCAACGTCATCTGTAAACGAAGTGTACATTATAAAACAACACTGGATCTGTGACACGTTAGCTATTCACTAGGTAACTGTACGTCGCCTAAAAGGATGACATTACTAGCTAATAGGCTAGCTAGGCCAGCTATCTTGCTAACCAATTAACTAGCTATGATGTACAATTATACTGTACCTAAACTGGGTAACATCTAACTTGATTGACAAGTAACATAGTGTGTACACATTACAAGAAGCAACCACCTTAAATCAATTGCATTAAAACGTATCTAGTACCCAAAAAGCAAGCTAACTAAATCATCGAAATACAGATTTCTGAACGCAAACCCTGAAATGTGATTCACTGACATTAGCTAGCTATCTTGTTAGGCCCAGTCGGTAGTTGAACTATGCTAGCTGGGTTAGCAAAACTCGGCAATAGTGGCAATCGAAGAAACACTTGCCACTGCATTCCTCATAAATAAAACAAGTAAATGGCAGTATATTAATTCTAACCGTCAGTCCGGTCCCCAGCACGATAACGTCGTATTCTTCATTCATTTTCCCAAGTATGTACTCCTTTTTGTTACTGAATATTGTCCAGAAGAAAATGGAGATCTGCAAAATCTGGAAATGAAAGGGCTGCCGAGGTGGCTTTGGTTCAACGTCAAGCGATTCCGCCTCACGGCATGGGAGGAGTCTAGAGACACTTCTAAAATTCTGGCTGTTGATAAGTAACCCTTTTTTCTGAACGTTAACCAATCCGCCTATTATTGATATTTGTATTGACAGACACATTACACCTAGTAGACGCTCTTTTCCAGTGCAACATACAGTTCATACCATAATATTTGCTTACCAGGTTTTGTGCCCTATTGAGATATATAATTATCAATTAAATCTCTGCTTCAACTTTGCAACTCGCAACCACCCAAGACAGTCAATGTCACTATACCTGTCCTCCCACAATGGGCAGATTTTGAACCATAATCTTGCAAATACACTAAATGCAAGGGAGGTACTTCACCACTGCGCCACTCAAGGGCCTTATACCACAATATGTTTTATTGGCCTCCCTCTAATGGAATTCCAACCTACAACACTGGTGTTGGAAGCGCCATATTCCATTAATTGGGAATAACTACTACTATCCATTAGACACTTACCCCTTTATAACCTTTTTGCGATCTATCGTCGTTTATTGGTGGATTCTGCCTGTCCCTCAGCCTGCCCACAGTTCAAATTTCAAGCTGCCACATGGTGCAGTGTCACACAAAAATACATCTTTCGTCCCATCAATAAGATTCACACTGGCATTATATGAAGTAGATTACCTTTATTGTTGGACATGCAATCCAAAATGGAGCCAGAATGCCATTAAATGCTATAATGTATTGGTTCTCAGTTCAAAGAATATTTGTCCTTTTCAAACACTGGGAGCATGACTGCTTTTTTGGCAAGTTGTTGAGCAGTGGTGCCTGAGGAGTCCTGCGTGTCTTCAAGGCCCAGCTGTAGAAGTGTCCTGGCTGTTTCTGCATGCTGCCCATTACATGCCATGTGAAGAGCTGGTCAATGCACAGAGACACCAAGTACATCTGTTAGAGTGGTTTCTGGTCTGAAAACTGGGTCTAGTACCAGAACTACTTGCACACGCCATATTTATGCAATCAAAATAATCCTGGCAAATGTCGAAATCACATAGGCAAACATTGCTTCGTATTTTTTTTATATACATTTAAGTCCGCCATTTAGGCATTGATGTGAAAGTGGATGGTTAAAAACAAAGTGCCATTATAATAATTCATCAAAGGATGTTTTTACCTGTTCTTCCTTTTTTGTCCCTGGCGTTAAGGTCTGCTCCTAATGTAAGTAGTTTTCTGACTGTGCTTGTGTGGCCCTCCTGACAAAATAACATGTCATGAATAAACAGAAAAGCTTATGCAAGTTTCGTCCAACCATGCACCTTTATTTACCATGTAGGCACAGTAGACGTATCCAGAAGAACTAACCTTAGCCGCATAGTGTAGAGCAGTGAGCTGCATGTCTGTGGCTGTCTGGTTCACGTCCACTCTGAGATCCTTCACCAGGAACTCAAGTGCCTCCTCCTGCGCTGTTACAGCAGCATGGTGAACCGGCTGGGCCCCCAGGACATCTGCTGCGGTCGGGGAAGCCTGTGGCACATGCGCGGGCATGGGCACGCGCACAGAAAACACATCAGACACGCGCAGTTTCTTTTTTCACGAGCGTCATGGTTTTTCAAAGTACCTGGTGCATCTCCAGCAGCAGTTTAGCCACAGAAATGTGTCCGTTCCTCACAGCCTCCATGAAAGGCGTGACCCCACAGCTGTCCCTGCCCCCCGGAACATATCCACACCTGCGACCAGAGGACGGAGGATCAGTTAACGCTACACACACGCACGTAATTACGACATCCAAGCTCAGACAGACATAACCCTTGGGTTAAACGTGGTACACCCCCGCCCTTCCCGCACATTAAAACTAATATGAATCAACAGACCTTTGCAACAAGATGGCGACCACTTCTTCAGAGCCGTGCATGGCTAAAGGAAAAGGAAGGCAACATAGGCTTAATGAACCATAATAAATGGTATTTGTGACGTGAAAACACTGTTCATTAGACCTCTGAATTATGCCAAGGCCTGAATCTGACACCTTACATCTTCAATGTGGCATTAAGAGCAATTACCCGCAGTGTGCAGTGGAGTCCTGAGCGTTTTGCCCTCTGTCTTCCAGACTTCAGGGTTGACCTGTAGGAGGTGCTGTATGACCACAGGGTCTCCCTCTCTGCATGCGATGTGGAAGGAGTTCCAGCCATCCTTGTTCTTCAGCTTGGGGTCGGCTCCATGGGACAGCAGCTCCTTGATCACTCCAAGGTTCCTCCTAGTGCAGGCCATCATCAGAGGGGTCCTGGAAGGACGGAGCGGTGAAGCAATATATATACGTTTTTGTATTTTCTTTTAACAAATATTTCACAAAATAATAATGACACCATACAATAATTGATTTTATGTAAATTTAAACATAATATTCCATTGTGCCATTTGTAATTCAGTAATATGTGAGAATTACTCAGGTTTTTAAATACTTTGGGAATACACTGTGTTTGTCCCCGCAGCTCTGGAACATTATGTGCAGGAGGAAGTTTACGTGTCCTTATTTTTTAAATAACCAAAGACACTTATTCCATTTAACGTTTTGTTTGAATGCTAAAATTATAATTTGAAGTTTATATAAGTGTATATTTTACATTTGTGGGGAATGAGTTGCGATAATTGTTTCTACTCATTCATTTATTTGATAACACCTTGATATGCAATACAAATATCATTATTAATAACAACTGAACCGCCTAAGCAAAGAAAATGAAAAGCTTCCTTCGAGCCGGATTTGAACCAGCGACCTAAGGATTTCAGCGAGCAACCTCTACAGTCCTCCGCTCTACCAACTGAGCTATCGAAGGGGATACATTCTAGGGAAAAAAAAGCAGTTTTCTATCTTTTCTATACAACCATTTTTTTTTGCTATTTACTTTAAGATATTTGAGAATGGTTTTCATCTTCACACATAGATGTTATTGTCTCACCAATCGGCCTTTTTTAAGCAGTCTATTTTGGCACCTTGTGTGATTAGATAGCTCACACATTCCTCCCATCCCATGGAAGCAGCTTCATGCAGAGCTCTTTTGTAGTCGTTATTGTACAACTCTATATCCATCTTAATCTCTTTTACAAAAAAATGCACAATGTCCAATTGACCATGACGGGCAGCATAATGCAGCAACGTGTCTCCCGACTTTCCAAAATGTTTGTTTTTGACGGAATGTCGAACAATGTCGCAACCGAGTTCTCTTTTGAGCTTAGACAATTCGCCATCCTTGGTAAGCTTGATTAAATGTTTACAGCCTTCCTCTTCATCCATTTCAGAAATACTCGTAATTAAGTTGCTTTTTTACATTCATTAAAACTACTAAAACAAATATACGCTGGTCTGGGGTTTCGTGTTGACAACACGTTCGCTTCGGGTTTAACCTACCTTCTTGACTTAAATAAATAATAGACAAAAAATAATACCAGACAATAGTGCCTAAAAGCAGTACACAACATTGTGCTTCCATGTGACTATGCGATTAACTAAATAGTTGAAAAATTATAGAGAAATTTGATTCGGTGATATTCTGATCGTCCAGTAGGTCGTAGCAGAATTGTTTACTGGGGCTTGTAGTACATCTATTTGTAGTTTTTTTTAATACTATCAAAATTACTACTTGCATGAAAATGAGAAGTTGTTAAATTTATAAACGTTATAGTCTTAGACCTTTTCTAACGTCTGTATTTCATGGTATTTAAAAACAACGGAGGCAAATGTAAAAAACAATACTACGGATCAGTTAGTTTTATATTCGAGATTTGAAATTTCATCGACAATACCTCGTCAACGAAACCTGCCAGAAAGACAGCAATTACATTTTCTCAATCTACTGACGATGGCGAATAAGAATCCCTCCTTGTT
Organism: Novumbra hubbsi; assembly: GCA_016801125.1. Classification (NCBI taxonomy): domain Eukaryota; kingdom Metazoa; phylum Chordata; class Actinopteri; order Esociformes; family Umbridae; genus Novumbra; species Novumbra hubbsi. The sequence goes on from JACXGK010000071.1 coordinate 98,821, forward strand.
TTCTCTGTTGCGTTCAGTTTTGAAAAAGACAAATTCACAGTCATGTAAAAGCGCGTGTTAAAAGTGCATAATGCACAAACGCCAATTGCTTTGCAACCAAATAAAACCATGGCCTAGTGAAAACCACTACAATGCTCAGAATTAAGGGAGCACGTAATAATCACAGCATAACCAAGTAAATACAATTTCAGGGATATCAATCTGTCCAATTAGGAAGCATAAGCGATTGCTCACCTGTTTTGGTGCAAGTGACAACAAGTGCACTAGAGAGGCAAAACAACCCCACAAAAAGGAGTGAGTTTGGAGGTGGTGGCCACAGACAATTGCTCTCTCCTTATTCCTTCTGCCTGCTTCTTCTTTATTTTTGCATTTTGGTCGTATATTAATCACTACTGGTAATATAAAGCTGTACCAGAGCCCTCAGGTTGACTGGCCCACAGGTTTCAAAATAAAAAAATTGCACACCTAATAGATGTTTATGGTAAAGCAGTTGTCCTTGACGCTTTATCAGTTGGTTATTTTGATAAAAGATTTACTGGATCTGAGCTATTGAACTGCTTTTATAGACAAATGCTTTAAAAACATCATTTGTAAAACTAAAGAATGTTGATGGTAAAACTATACTGGTTGGGTACTTTGATACCAGCTATTGAAATTTACATCAGCAACTGAAGTTTTTAATACAAATGACCAGATAATGGTACATTTAAGGCTGTACCTAACTTTCGCATCTTAGTAAGTTCATGTTCTTTTCGACTCCAAAAGATAAATATAGAACCGATTTAGAAAAACAAGGGTGTTGCTTGTTCACACACTTGAGCATGCTCGGAAAATGTAGTTTATTATTTTTTGACAGGTTTCGCTGATGTGGTATCGACGATCTAAGTCCGAATCTTGAATATAAAGCTAACTTCGTCGCAGTAGAAAAAAATATGTTGTGGTAGTGTGGATGGGGGAGCTTCCTCTGTAGCGTTTATCTAAAACAATGAGTAGAGACCGTTGGATACTTAACCTGTGGGAGTAATTAGAGCACATTTCTCCTGGTAAGTATATCTTTTGTTGGTACATTGTGAATAAAGCATTTTGCATTGCATTAAATGTTAGAAGATTAGACGACCCTTTTTACGAATGTGATCTCTTTTAAATCTTAAGATCAATACTTATGTATTGGTAATATTTTATTTGTACAAGGTTAACTGTCCAGTATGTGGATTTCAAAAACCATAGGCTTTCCATCTTAAAATATGGGCATTACACCAGCAATAAGCTACTTAGTACTTGGTTTTCCCTTAGTTGAGGTAGCATTTGTGGTTTTCGTATAAACACAGATTGTAGTTTTAGGATTATTATTATTATGTGGTTTTACATTTAGTGAAGTGCAAAATAACAGTTGCCACTGACAACTTCACTGACGTGTTCTAATGTGAAGAAAGCCTGAATTTGAATAACTACAGTAATTTCATAACACACAGTATAAAATATTTTTACGGATGATTCCGGATGTTTTTCAATTTCAAATCAGGAATTTAACTAAATGCTGTTAATAACTACAGGATATCTGTCAGTGGTATTCATCAGACCAGTTTGGATATTTTCGCACTTAAAAATTTCATTGTGATGTTAAAGAGGTGCAGCTGCAGTGTGTATATAGACAGTGTTTAGCAAAGTTTAGATTATTGCAGTCTGACATCAGTGGAGACTGCACTTGGATGCATTTCCTATTTGGCATATTCCAGAGCCGAACCAAAAAACCTCATGTCACTTGTGTATGGAGTTGTTTACATTACTACTTCAAGTGTTACGTTTTTCATTGATCCTTAAAATGGATAGTGAGTAAAATAATTGCTGACAGAGAGAATTATGTAAAATAAATCAACACTTCGAAAGATACTTGTTGAAAAACTCAGTCACGCATTCTGAAAAATTTCACCAGGAAGGAAGCGCCAAAAGGCTTTTATAAACCAATTCCACATGCCTGCAGAGCCACAGAGCTCTTGTTGTGTCTTGTTTATCACAATATACAATGTTTAAAGCACCCAATCAATTATATACTTCCACATTAGCACAAAATGTGGGCTACAGTATTAGTTGGCCATAATCACAACAGATATTTTGTAGAGAATTACAAGTTATTGTGCATTTGGGGTAGGATGTACATTTTATTGTTGTCTTTTTCTTCTTTCAAATTTCCTTTTGTTTATTTGCAAGATACCCTGACATCACCATGAAAAACATTTCATGCTATTTTAAAGGCCAATAGTTCTTGAAAGGATTGCTGTTAATTTGGAGGTATGTTTCTCAGAATATTGAGAGCATAGGACTTGTTCTTTCTTTAGTTAACATCTGTTGTGAAGGTTGTTTCACTGAGAGTACTGTCAGACAAGCTCATCCAGGGCTAATTTATGGGAGGATTAATAATATTTAAGACACTGTTCTGGGACTCCAACTGAGCTTCAATGCCAAGGGGAATGTTTACTCTTTGTCTGTCATTTGTAGGACTGCCTCAGTACTTCACTTCTTACCATTTCTTTATATCTTTTCAGATGCAGCTGGAAGAAACTTGAGAAATGTCTCTTTTGAAGAAAAGTAAGTGAAGTGTGTGTATAGTTCTTCAAATAAGTGTGCATGTTAATGGGGTTTCTATGCTCAGGTCTTATAAACACAGCGGCTATAGAAGAGCTTAATTAATCACTGGTATAGCAGAACTCCCCCCACCTTCACAGCATACATTATCTTCCGAATGCTTGTGTGGTGTGCTCGTGTAGATGTGTTTATGCACGTGCGCACATGCATGTCTGTGTGTCTAGCCAATCAGGAACATTCCCAAAGTAGGGTGAGGTAACCAGAAAAGGCTTCCTGTAAATATGTTCCCTGTTATAACCCTCTGCTCTTTATATTGAATGCACAACGCAACCATTACGGTATTTTTGAACCGTTTTCTTTTAAGAATTCTACTATTTTTGCATTTTATGCACCTTAAGTTGCTCTGGGTAAGAGTGGTTTCTAAACGACTGAAATGTAAAAAAAAAAATGTTGATATGGCACCTGAAGGGAATGAGAGGTTGTACAGATTAGTGATCTGTTAATCTGAAGGCACAGTCACCTTTGATGTGGCAATCAGATTAAAAGATGCAGCGTAAGTATACTGGGCAATTTAAGGTGACAATGTTATGGCATGATTGAATTCACACAAGATTTTGGAGAATCTTCACAAAATGCTCTTCATAGAATAGTCATTAGCAGGAAGTGTTGTTGACACTTATTTGACCTGTGCCTTCCATAATATTGTTCTATCCGTAAGTAACTACAAAAGTTACAATGTGTGCTCTAATCTTTACCACTTCCTCTGTAATATTTGTAATTCGTTTTTTTTCTTTTTAATATTTCTTTTTTCATATACATAAAAAAAGAAGGTTTTTCCACATTCTAAATCTTCCTTCTCTGCTGTGCCACAGTTAACGGTGTCCTGCTCACAGTGCTTGTTCTTGTGGTATGTCTGATCCTGCACAGCAGACTACTCAGACATCCCTCTCAGCACAAACTCAGATTTTCAGGTAATTCCCTGCAGTGTCCTTGTAACAGCTGAGTTACAGGTCCTACTTTCAAAATCACCTGAGAGGCAGAAACGTATCAAGGAAAATAGGACTTCTAAGGAACATGCCAAGATCAACGGCTTCCAATGGCTTATTGCTTACTTGCTATTTTCCTGGGGTGACTTTTAGAAGGGAAATTATATTGACATTTTTAACGTTAATGCTTAGGGATTTATTTGAATACTTTAAATAGCTTTGCTCAAGCTTTTAAAATTTGATTTGGTTATTGAGCTGATTTTTGTCTTTCTTTAAAAAAGTTAAGAAAGACCCAGTGCATATACATAAAGTTCCTGTGGACAAGACGGCAGAAGAAAAGGATGACATCCCAGTGCTCATCTGTGCTGCCGAGGAACGCATGGGAGCTGCCATGGCAACCATCAACAGTATCTATAGCAACACTGATTCCCATGTATTCTTCTATATCGTCACTCTGAGGGATGCCATTAAGCTGACAAGGTGTTTCTAACACATCTCTCCTTCTGTCATCAATATAATGTCACCACTTCATATGCAGCAACATTAGTACCTATTTCCAACCTCATGTCTTTTAATGCATCCATAAATAATGAAAAAGTTCATCAAAACCTTCAGGGCTGGAGACCCCTTTTATAATCTGAACCCAACTTGAGTGAAATTAAAAGAACACAGTAGTTTTACTATGATTTCGGCACTCCTTTTTTCTTATTTCTTTGATATATTTTCCAGGAATGCTACAGTTTCCCGCATTGAAGTTCTTATTTCAGTAGATTTGTAAAGAAATTATTTCTATTTTTACTTACATAAGAGTCTCCCATGTCCAGGTTGACCAGTGTTTTACATTGATCAATGATTAATGTATTACACCCCTTAAATTGTTCCACAGAACCCTGGACCAAAATATGTTGTCTCTGTTGATAGTCATAGTAAATCTGGCTCTGGACACCTTGCAGTGCCTTTGTGGTCTACAGGCCCCAGCTTGAGAACAGCCACACCACAAATGCTGAGTTATTAACATGTATTTGTATTCAATAGAACTGCCATGATATTCCGTTGTCTTTGTGTGCACCTTGATAGAGAGTACATTCAGAAGACTAAATTGAGGGGCATCAAGTATAAGATTCTGGAGTTCAACCCTATGATTCTGAAAGGGAAGGTGAAACCAGACTCGTCCAGACCTGATTTGTTGCATCCAGTGAGTAAACATTCCATTTAGTTTTTCTCCCTTTCCTAGGATACATACAACAACCTGGCGGATAGTTACTGGAGGAGGAGATGGGATGATTGGTCACCCATGGCTTTGTAAAGATCATATTGCACATTGTTAACGCTCCTATGTGGCCTAGAGGCGGTCCCTATGTACGGCTGCAGTGTGCGTTTAAATCCGGCCCACTTAGCAAAAACATTCCTCTCTACATTTCGCCACTTCCAAAGCCTAAATATTTTCATGAGAAATCCCATATCCACATCATAACACTGTCTCTAAATAAACCCCATTTTATTTTCCAGCTCAACTTTGTGCGCTTTTACTTGCCTCTCCTCGACATCAGCCACGCAAAGGTGATCTACGTAGACGACGATGTCATAGTGCAAGGTACAGTCGTCCTACATTGCTGTATTTTAGCATGATGGAGAGAGAGCCTGTCTGATTGGCCTACACTCAATGACAACAGGTGACATCGAGGACCTGTACAATATAAAGCTGGAGAAAGGACATGCGGCAGCCTTCGCTACAGACTGTGACCTGCCCTCCACCCACGAGATGGTGCGCAGTGTGGCCATGCAGGTACATTGGCAGACATGCTTTTTCCCGTTTACAATTTTTTTTGGGGGGGGTTAAGCTGTTTTGGCCGAACCTGTGCTCTCCTCGCCCGAGCCTCCTTGAATCCAGTCATTTGAACGTCCGGCTTGCAGACCACATACATGGGATTCCTGGACTACAGGAAACAGGAAGTGCGAGACCTGGGCATCAACCCTAGTGACTGCTCCTTCAACCCTGGGGTGTTTGTAGCCGACATCACAGAGTGGAGGAAACAGAAGATCACCAAACAGCTGGAGAAATGGATGCAGGAGAACTTCAAGTGAGTGGAGGATGTGCGTGGATTCTTCTCTGATCCCGTCTGACTGGATTGTGTGCTGCCGATCTGGGACGAGCGGAGGATCTTCAGTAGCTCAAGAATTACATTTCAATTGTGTTCTGTGGTCATAAGGGAAACATGTAATACTTTGATTGGTTCGTAAGGGAGGATTTGATGCGTCTTTGTCTCTGTTCCCGTCTGTCGTCTCACCAGTCAAAACATATACAGCAGCGCCGTGGCGGGGGGCGTGGCCACTCCACCCATGCTGATCGTGTTTCACGACAAGTACACCGTCATCGACCCCCTGTGGCACGTTCGACATCTGGGTGAGACCGCCTCACCTCAATGACATTGTAGCACGACTTTAACAGTGGAGTTTCGGCCTTCCATTACGGGTGGGCAAACAGTCTAGTTTGGGAGGGTTAAAAACCCACTCCAGTCTACTCTTAAACATCTGGAACTGTATTCATGGTGTACAGAGTGCTAGTGGAAAGCATTCAGGTCCCTTTACTATCTCCACTTTTCATTATATTATGGAATCTATTTATAATTGATCAAAACTATTAACCCCATTAAAACCCCATAATAACAAAGTAAAAGCACTTTTGCGTCATTTTATTGTAAATGCGCACTTGGGATGTTTCAGTTTTGGAAGCGTTCAGGCCCTTTATTCAGTATTCTTGGGTATCCCTCTGCCAGCTTGGCACATCTGGATTTGGACGGTTCCTCCCATTTACATTTTTTTCTTGCAGATCCTCTCAAGCTCTGTCAGATTGGTTGGGGAGAGTCTATGAACTGCCATATATAGGTCTCCACACAGATCCCCACAGTTCAGTGGGTTAAGTGTAGGCTTTGACTAGGCCTTCAATGTCCTGAAGCCACTCATGCATATTTGGGCTGTGTGCTTCAGTTTGTTGTTCTGTGCAAATGCTAATCTTCCCCCAGTCTGAGGTCCTGTGGGCTTTGGATCGGGTTTTCTTCAAGGACCATTATTTGCTCTTTTTATCTTTCCCCTTAACCTAACCACTCTCCCAGTCCTTATTGCTGAGAAGCATTTCATAGCATGATGCGCCTAGCGCCCTAACGTTTGCTATATGAGGAGCTGTTCCTTTTTCTTATTAAGGTATTGTGGGCCAGAAAAGGGCAATGTACGTTACAAAATATGTGATCCACTTTTAACTTGAAAATCCTGGTATGGCTCTTGGGGTAAAAGGTTTGCTTGTTACTTTTCTGGAGGTTGATTTACTGTATTTTATTTTCCTCCAGGTTGGAGCCCAGACACCCGCTACTCTGAGACCTTCCTTCAGGGGGCGCACTTGCTGCACTGGAACGGCCGCTTCAAGCCCTGGGACTACCCCTGTGTCCACCTGGACCGCTGGGAAAAGTGGTTCATCCCAGACCCCAGTGGGAAGTTCTTGTTGGTTCGACCCGAGGGTCTAATCTGAGAAAGTTTAAGACTGGTGTGTAGGTGGATATCTGCTATTGCAAAAGTGCTAAACAGTTATTGTGAGAAAAGCCTCTTTCTGATGATATAACTGTTTCAACATCTTTCAATGGCTACCAGGGGCTTGTTTTCCTTAATCTAGTATTTGCAAAGAAAAATGTTTGCTGTATAAAACGGGGTCTGTTTTTAGTTTGTGGTGTCCAATTTGTGATTATTACCATGCTTCTTTGCTGTAACTCGGGCTAAGAGGTAGTAAATTAGAACCTGCAAAGTACATCCGTCTGAGCAGGGGAGAACAGAGGATCCTCCAGCCAATAACAACAAGTTATGAGCTTGCAGTTGCCTGACCCACTACAATCTGTCGCTGCGAAAGTGACTATGTCAAGAAATCCGGTCCAATATCCCCACCACTAACCTCAGTGTTGAGCCAATTCACAACTCCCTTGCTTGTATGCTGTCATCAAAACTCCTGATTGCAGGGCAGTGACTTAGGAACATTTGGGATGTACGTGGTGTATGTGATGAGTGCTATTGTACTGATTGTTTAAACTTTTTAATTTCAGTTAAATGATTGTTCTTTCCTGAAAAATATTTGTAATGGGTTGACTAGAAGTGGATGACTGGCCTAATAAAGAATAGATGCCAAGACAAGTAAAAAGACCTTAAAGGCCAGGTGCACCTTTCCAGAAACATTTAATGGTTCTTGTGACAGGAAGTCAACACCCCATAACCACAACAGTTCAGTTAAATATTAACAAATTTACAGTCATGTAAGGAATGTAACAAATATAAACAGGGAACATAGTCAACTACTCAAAAAACCCAAGCCCACCCCATTTTCCAAAAACCTAATGTGGACCAAGGACCCGTACAGTTTCTACCCCAGAAGTAATACCCTTTACCCATTCACCCTCTTGCTCAGTCCTTCTCACAGCTCTTCTTTTATTTTGGCTTCCTGGAAAGAGCAAAGGGGTCAATCACAGAAGATATCTATCGTTATCCATTGCATGTCTTATTACTAATCCTCTTTTTCCTGGTTCTGTGCTAGACAGCCCCTCCGTCTTACCGAATCATCACCTTCCTTCCCATCTTCTTTAACGTCAGCTGCTTCAGTCTATTCCTCTGGCTCCTCCTCTGGCCCGTCATCCACCTGTGACAGGTAACAAAGTGAAAAGAAGCAAAGGTGCCTCCAAAAACATGTTCTGCCATGTGAAAGTATACATCATGCCATTATGTACACTTAGTCACCGCATAGTCAGTGGGTTTAATATTCAAGCACTAGTAAGAACCTGTGTACCTCTTCGTTGACGTCCACGTTCACGTTCCACGTCCACGTTCTTTTTCGATCTGGAGACGGATCACAACCGAAAACATAAATATCTAATAGCTTCACCAACACCTTAGGAAGAACATGCCATCTTCTTCCATGTCCGATGGGAATTCACTAAAATGTTTTGTGTCAACTGACCAGGCCCCTAACCTTGTCCTTCAAGGCAGTGTCTTTCATCCAGGTGGTAAGTGGTTCATACTCCTTCTCCAGCGCCTCCGTCTTCTCCTTCGCTTTCTCACTCTCCACATTTTGGAAGCGCTTGCCGTCAAACTCGGGTAGGGCCTGGATACATTACTCATCCACAGGCTCTGTGAGGTAGATCACCTCGTAGCCTTTCTTCAGCAGCTTCTCCACAAAGGGAGAAGACTCCGCCTGACAGAAAATACGGAGGGAAATAAGCTGAGGCATCAGGTTGTGTAGGACTATTTGACATAGGAAAGAGGCTTCAGGATGTTTTGATTCAGATCCCAAAGCTTTATTGCTAGATTTGAGACTTTCCCTGCCTGCCATGGTCTACAATTATAAACATTTTACTTAAAGGTCACTTTCTCTATTTTTGAATGGTTTAGATACTCACCTCCTTCCTCCTGGTCCCTGCCAGGAAGCGGACAGAGCTGTGATGTGTTTGGAAGTGTGGAAACGCAGCAGTTTAGCCAGGCGCGTCCTGTGGGCGCCCAGCTTAATGATGGGGCCAAAGTCTTTCTAGAACTTCTCGTTGTACTGCTCCTCCGCAATCTTTTTGGTCATATCTAGGATCTCGCGCACCAGCTTCTTGCGGATGACCTGGCCAAAGCATGTTAATTATCCCCTTAGCAGTGTGTTGAGGTACTGGTGGGGTTCTGTAACACGTTGAATTAGAATTAAGCCTCACCTTGAGAAGTTTGTGTTGTTGGAGAGTTTCTCTTGAGACATTCAGAGGAAGAATTAAGTAAGATGTAACATTCGATCCTGGGTGCAACAGCCACTGTATCAATCTGTGGATCTAAATCTGCACCCCTTTCACTCACCACTCCTTTCACAAAGTTCAAGCGTTTAGGCATCATGTCATGGAAGTCATCCGTGATGTAGACTCGACGCACACAGAGCTGAAAGAGGCAAAAGGCTGTTAGTGACTGCACCAAGAACCGTTTGAATGCCAATCCATAGTAAACCAATTTTAATAAACAATTAGAATTCTGTGAGCGTGTGATGGTCCCCTGTTCGTGATACTACTGGTGAGCAGTGGCCTCAGTGACCCACCTGATGGTGGGGCCTCTGCCAAGTGTGTCCCCACGCGGGTCCTCCATGATGGAGAACCCGTTACAGTCTGACTCCCAGATCTGCTGTGTGCCGTTGTTGTGCTTTGATGTTACAATCACCTGGTCTGCCACCAGGAACGCAGAGTAGAAGCCCACACCAAACTGACCGATCAGCTCAGAAGTCAACTGACCCTCCATCTTCATCTCGGTCATCTTGTTGAGGAACTCGCTGGTGCCCAACTCGGCAATGGTGCCCGACTCGGCACTGGTGCCCAAGTTCTTGACCAGGTCCTCTTTGGTCATGACCACGCCTGTGTCGGTGATGTGGAGCATGTTCTTCTCCTTGTCAGACTGGTAGTGAGGAGAAACACTGACACCACATTGGGTTTTCAGTGCTAAACGTGGACTAAAACAGATGCAGATACTCATGTTGAGCACCAGTACTGTTTATATTTAGGTGCAAAGGTTCCACAATCCTTTATAGTTATTGTCCAGATTTGTGAGGGGGAGAGCCCTACTGAAAGGGTTGTTCACACAAAGCGAACACAGATTTTTCTTAACACACCTTGATTTTTATTGTTAGCTACTCGTTTCCAAGGAGTGCCTCGTGGTTGGTCAGGGACAGTAACCGTATCTTGTCCAGGGCTTCACCTCTGCCTTGAAAGCATGCTTTTCTGATTTCTCTCGGATTTGCTTTATCTGTGCTGCATTCAGGCCATCATGTTGGATAGCCTCATCTTCCCTGAAAAACCATAAGCGTAGTCAAATATTAAGAAAACATTTACAGACTCAAGATTTTCCCAGGGAATATTATAGAGGCCTCCCTCATCAGCGTGACTTCCCCTTTGATAACAGGGAAAATCCCTATAATGTTGTTAACAGTTTCTCTAATGCAGTAAATGATAATCAGGTACTTCCAGAGGCTTAGTAGGTCTGGCTGTCGACAAAAATTAAATTGAAAAAACAATACAAGGTTTGGGCAAGTGGAAAGTGACTTTAATTTGCTGTTAGTCTCTGAGCCAAAAATAGAAGGCAGAGGAGCTGAAAGTGGTTTCCGTTGTTCATTTAATGTCAGTAGAGAAGAATTTGCTTTATTTTAAAATAGTGAATAATGGTGGCTCACGTGTGACAAGTTAGTCTTAGTACCTTCAGTGTGACTGAGGAAACTCTTCATGAAATCAACTGCACGACTTGGTCATCCGTTCTAGAGCAATCCCTGCTTTTGCCCAAATCCTCTTCCGCTATCCCATCAATGTCAAGTTCATCATCTGCCTTTACAGAACCTGCAGAAAACAGAATTGCACCATAGATCAGGGAGGGTTTATATAAGTAGAAAAAAATGTCTAGACAGTAACGTTTGCCCAGCCTATTGAAATATTCTTGTATAACCTTAAATTGATCAATGTAATCTGATAGGCACGCAACATAAAGTCGCTGTTAAGGGTCTCAGTAGGAAGTGTGTTCCTCCATGTTTTCGCATATCCACCACAAAACATCTCCTTGACTTCACAGAGGGCATTGCACTGTTGTGCAAACTGACTATATTGTCCAGAGCACAGTGTCCATAGTATAAGTAGTCACTGCTGATAACCGGTGCAAACCGTATGTTACTAGGTTGTAATCCTGATTTTGAATGGTTGGTAAACATGGGTAACAAAAGTAGGAAGTTGCATATGTGATGGACCCGGCTCACAAAACACCCACCTCACTGAGCAAAAATCCAATTCGTATGTTTATAAAGCAAAAACAACACGTATATGATGAATGAAAAAACAAGAAAGAATGTTGCGAAGTAGTACGCATGCATCCAGCTGCAGAATAATTACGACTACACAAACTATTGACTGCTACAGGCATCAACACTTTAATGGAGCATTGTTTGTCAGATATTGTTTGTGTAGTTTGTTATATGTTGTAGCGTATAAGCCTAACACATTTCTGCTTTGAATACATTACGTTTTTGTATTTGGAATATGTAATTTTTCTAGTACGTTTTCTAGCGTAATATGTGCATGTGGTTTATGGTTTGCATACCTCAACACATTTGGTGTGGTTTAACCATGCACAGCCTTTTAGGGTCATTCTGCCTCTCGGTTACAATAAACGTGGTTTATCCATTATTCCATCTTGTCATTAGTCATGTAGATTTATACTCTAAGCAGGATCAGCATTTTTTTGTAGTAGCAGTTATTACAGTATGCTTGGATGGTTGACTGCTTTATAAATTGGATGCAGATTTGTTGTGCGTGTTTAATGGGCAGTTTAACAGATTTCCAAATAGCTAGTTAATTGGCTCATTATTACAAAAACCTTGTTGCGATAAAGATAAGGCACACCTAGCAGGCCACAGCTACTTGAGATGGAAATGTTATGGCTGCGCTGTAGAGGTCTTGCTAATTTGTGATATCCGACTGCTGGGCAGGACAGCGTCAGCTGGAGTGTTACAGCTGTATATGGAGATAGACCAGCCCCTAGAGGCAGAGACCAATGTAGACTGGCTCTGCAGAACCAAGACTCTCACTACTACCTAAAAAATGTGTGTGTCTGAACTGGGGTTATCTACATGGAGTATGATCATTTGGTTTCTGTGACAGACAGGCTGCGTGACTCAAATGCTGCTAAGAAGCTTCTCCAGGTGGCCGGATGAGCTAGAGGCGCTGGTATGGTGGAGATTGCTCTCTAGTGGTGGAGGTGGGGGAGCACAGGGCTGACGTCTGGGCCAACACCTTTATTGACACGGTGAGAATAGTGTCTGTAACCTCCCAGTTATAGCTTTTGTGGTTAATTTTACTCCTATTGTTTGTCAGTCATTGTTGGTTGGTCTTTTTTTTTTTTAACTGTTTAAACCCACCTCTCCAAAAATAGGCAAAGCAGGCCTTACTCAGTCACTCCACTCCCCTGTAGTCTGTCTTGGGGGGTGGGTCAGCTCACAGGATAAGACTGGGTATCCCTTGATGCCAATACATTTCTTTGTGATTTAGTTAAATCGATATTTTGCAATACATTATTTTGATGAATCTTCCTAGAGATAATTAATTAATTAAACTTTACATTCATTAAACAATTTGTTTTATGTGTATAGTTAAATCTATATTTTTGGAAAATGTAACAATGTCAATGATGTACATTGAATCATATAGGCCCTGCTCAACCCTGTTCCTGGAGTTCTACTGTCATGAAGATGTTCTCTTCAACCTCATTTGTGACTAACCTGACTACAGGGTTGGGCTGCCCTCGCTACAGGAATACACGTTGTAGTTCTCTTAGTTCTCTTAGTTCTCTTAGTAACCGGGAGAATGTGACTTTATCAACAATGTTAAGCACAAGTGACACATCAGAGGCTTAGGGTGTCATTTCTACTCCTCACAGGCAGAGCAAGGCCAGAGGGGAACCCCTGTTCTCAGTACAGAATTATTACACACGTGCTTTTCACCAAGTATCCTAAAAACAATGAATGGATCAAACCTGTCCTGAAGTACAACCCGGGTGACTGAATCCGTCTGCAGGATTTGTGGTAAATTGTATAGTTCGTTTAAAATTATTATCTTGTGTTGGCATTATATGGTATTACCTATAATTATCCAGAGCTCCTTTCCCTTTTTAGTGGGAGAAGTGGTTGCTTAAAAGGGATGCTTTGTGCAGGACGACACGTACGCAACCTTCAGGTCTGGGAATGGGTTCAGGGAATGGTAGCACTTTTGTGTCACTTTTTCGGAAATACTGACAGAGTGTGTGTACGTGCCAGGCGCTATCAGAAGAGAGGGGGGAGATGGGAAGAGTGAAACAACGTAGTGATGCACAGTCAGGCTTCTCCGTGGCCCAGATGCCATTATGACCAAGGTGTGGAGGACCTCAGAGCTCACTGCTTTTTCCCCCCATACCCTTTAATGGTAAACTAACCTCTAGCTAACAGAAAACAGAAATAACGTAAGGCTGCTGATATAACATTCATATTTTATCCAAATAAATTAGATTGTTGACAGTACACTTCATGTGATTTGCCCAGCATCATTGGGAAGAATGGAAAGGAACAATAAAACAAGTCTAGGAAATAAGAGGTGACATGCACATTTATTCCAGTATATTGCAGCCCATTGCCAAGAATGAGGATTGTTCCGCTGTTCAATAAGAATAAGAATAAGAATAAAAAAGACATGAATGTTTTTACTTTTTTTTTTTATGTGACAACCAAGCTAAACCACCATTGTTGTCCATAAACAACGGAACGCCTGGAGAACCCACAAATAAAATGAGACTAGATGCACAGTGAGAGAATTGTAGAAGATGGTTACATCTTGAGGTCTTCA